>JAOUQV010000025.1:7390145-7404124 GCA_028565295.1 Aspidoras spilotus | reverse complement strand
AAAAATGTTGGCACCCTTGAAAATTCATAAACAAAAATAAATACATGGAAGTGTAGTACCAGTTTTTAATGAAGAACACAGAATCCAATTCATATTAGATGTTCTGATATTCTAAGATTAGTGTATTACAGACACACACAACA
Organism: Aspidoras spilotus; assembly: GCA_028565295.1. NCBI lineage: Eukaryota > Metazoa > Chordata > Actinopteri > Siluriformes > Callichthyidae > Aspidoras > Aspidoras spilotus. The sequence continues at coordinate 7,403,981 of JAOUQV010000025.1, read as the reverse complement.
AAGACCACACCACACAGTCAGATGGACAAAGAGCCACATTTTTGTCCCTGGGTGCAACATGGATACATGACACACTGTACAGACATACAAACTCACACAATACACAACCTCTGTGTGAAATACAACCACAAATTCAGGGCTCTGACCAAAATGGCAACATGATGAAGCAATGATGCTAAGTTCAGTTCAGCCTTTACACTCCAGAATGAAGCAAGAATTTCTATATTGCACAGAGGCACTGAGACATAATCCTTGTGGACATAAAGGCGTGAACAAAACTCTTTTTTTCCAGAAAAATTAGGATTATAGAAGAAAAAAGAAACCACCAATTTTAGATATCATTCAGTGTTTCTTAATCCGTGAATCCGTGTTTCTTAATCCGTGAAGAAATTGATCAAATGATATGTAATGCTAAGGGTTCACATTCATTTGCCACACAGGTATAGTATGTAATACTGGATCATTCACGCTAGTCTAATCGAATCTACACGTGGCTCATTTGTTTGATTTGGTTCTCTTTATCTAGTTTAACGTCTTGTGCGACAATCTGCTGAAGATTTTATGCAGAAATATAGAAAATTCTAAAGAATCACTGTAGCTATATTATTTTGTTAGCATTGCCAAGGCAGCTAAATAAAGTCCCTTTTCATTGTGCTGTAAAAGGATTAGGAAACACTGGCATTATTTTGTTAACAGTTAATTATTATTGACAAAAATTTGCAGCCCACAGGATAGTTGCCGGCGCCCTCTAGCAGGCCGAAGGGGGAACAGGACCCTCTGGTTTGCTAGAGCACTCGGTGCAGAAAGCAATGAAAATAAGTGATGGGGTTTAGGTGTAAAGCTGGACTCTGAACACTTGGCACTGGTGTTGGTACTCACACGCTGCTGTGCAATGTAGGATTTGGGCACAGAGTGCGGTTTACAATCCGCTTTTGTACCAGGTTTAGGTTCGGCATTCGGGAAATCAGATACGGATAGGGACTGCAGGTAAGAGAAGTGTAACAGTAACACAGTTATGCTGCATGTCGGGTGTCAAGTTAAGGTCGCACAAAGAGACAAACATGAACTACATATCATGGTACAGGGCCTTGGACTACACACAAACATCTCTTACACAATTCCAATATTAAAAAAAGTTGGGACGCTGTGTAAAATATAAACCATAAGAGCATTAGTCATCAAAAGAATTGCTAATAAAAAACAGCTGGAGAAGCAATTTGCAAATAATTCGCACAATATAAATAAATTTCATAGGGATATAAATAGAGCGCTACAATGAGGTAGAGTTTTCAAGAACAAAGATGCGCAAAGGTTAACCAAACTAAGAAAAACTGCATGTTTTCAACGTTTCCATGTTCTACTGTACAGTAAATGATTGAATTCTGTTTTTATTTACATTTCACACAGCATTCCAATTATTTTGGAATTGGGGTTTTATATAGAAACATAAGAGTAGACTATGGATGGAAAAATATATTCACAGAACAACATTTTAAGAGAACAAACACACACAACAGTACGGTGTTTAACAACATGCACATGTATGTCAGTAGAGTGCTGAAGGTGTGTAAATCCTAACCTGTGAAGTGTCCTGGTCACTGTGCACCCCATTAACAGGCACTGACTGGTTCAGTGTAGTCTGGTCCAAACTCGTCCTAAAGAAAGAGAGAGTGCAAAAGAGAGAATGGGTGTTAGAGAGAAATTCGCTAAATGGACAGGCACTCATTTAATGGAATTAAAAAAATGTACACAAATACAATGTACCTTTGTCCAGATTCATATTCAACCTCAGATTGTACCACTTCTTCTGCGGGGGGAGGTGTAGCGGGTCTCAGTGCCCTTTCCTCCTCTTCCTTCCTTCTCTGAATCTCCTGCTCCTCCAGCTTAGTGTGGAATGCAGGTAATGAATAAAAGAGTAAGTTGAAGAGATATGTGTTTGTGCGTGTGTGTGTGTATATGTGTGTACCGTTGTGAGCTTCTCCAGCTGAGTGAAACGCTCTTCCCAGCCAGCAGCGAGTTTCTCAAAGGCCTCATGTCGTTTAATAAGACTCTCCACCTCATCCACGTTGGAGCCGAGTTCGGACGTGCGCACCAGAGGTTCCTGACCCACTAACCACGACTCAGCAACTGAAGCATCTCTGCCGAACTGCAGCACCTCCATGACTGTAACACACACACATACACAGAGAGTGTTTCAGAGAAAGAGCAGCTAGTAGCTTTACAGAGACCTGCGTACTGCATCTGAGAACAGATTTACAAACCCACCTGCGACTGATCAACATACTCCCCCTACATACTCATTCATCCACTCAGACACACACTTATCCAATAATCCAGCCACTGACTTACTCATCCTCTTTAACCCAGCATCTCACTCACTTACCAATCTGTAGATGGTTCATTTTGTCCTGCCACTTCTGGTTGATTTCGTCCCTCTTTTCCTGAAGCTGCGCCAGCTTCTCACGAATCTGCAACATAATCAGATACAATGTGTGTATAGGTGTGAGAGCGAGAGGCTAAATAATGTTGTTGAGAAGTGTGTGGATATGTGTGTGAGCGCACCTCGTCTGAAGCATAGTGGCTGTTTTTGATTAGTGTGTGTCCCATGTCGGTACAGGTGTTGAAGCTGCCTGATCGTGCCTCAATCTCTGCTTTAATGCCCTGGTGGTTTGCAATGACGAGACCAGCTGAGGACACGTCCCTAACACACACATGATCATCGAAGTTACTATATAAATATCTGTAATATTTGTAAATACAGTACGTTGATTTACATAATATTGTGCTTTTATTTTGTGTGTTTGTCCTAAAAAACCTAGCATTACAAAAAAATGTAAAACAACAGGATGTGCTGGATCTAGTGGTATTTTAATAAGAGCATCCTATAATCACTAATATTGCAGAATTTTCAGGTTTTTAACAATTTCAGCATTTCTTATTGTTTTTTTGTGGTCAAAGGCAGAGTAATTCATGCTAATTCATGCTAATTCATTGCAAAACCATCCAAAGTCTAGCTTTGGATGTGTGAGTATAGATATAAATGCTTCAAGCAATATATACAACTGCTTACATAAAGTGTAGAATTTTGTTATGTTTGTTGCATAAGCACACCTAGGACTGTCGTGAGACTGGATCTGTAAGTTAATGCCATCCATCCACAGCATCAGATCTCGGACCATGTTAAAGAAGCGGAACTTCTCCACCGTGTCCAATAAAAGCAAACGCCTTGCTTGAGTGGCAGACAGAAGCTCCTCCCACGCCTGGGTAACAGCACGCTCATGCCGATGAATGTCATCGGCCTTCTCTCCTGCGTATGCTTTCTGTAGGCGTGCTGCGTCATCCTGCACTTGTGTCACCTACAATAATATATACAGATTGCCAAAATAAAAATTTACTGTTTGCCAATTAGATATAATATGGCGTTTTAATCTCGAACATACAGGCCGCAGCCCGTTCTGACCTGCCCACTGAGTGCGTGCACATCATGCTCGTAGGTTGTGTGCTGCCGGTGAAGGTGCTGTACGGTGTTGAGATCGCGGCCCAGCTCGGCAGAGTTCAGTGCCTCCCTCTTATTGCGTATACGTGCCAGCACCTCACGAGCATCCTGCTGAAAGCGCTGCAGCTCGTACGAAGCAGCCAACATCTGAGTGCGTGTGTCCATGAGCTCCAGCAGGTCGGCCCAGGCCTCGTTCAGGCCATCTTTCCACTCGGCTACACTAGCGTTTTCTGGGTGGCCTGACTCAATCAGAGCGTCTGCCTGGGCATTCACTGCATCCACACGCTCTTGTCCTATCGCACTCGTGTCCCGGGCAAATTCTCTGAAACGATCGCGTAGCATCTGAAAGGGAGAAAGAGACGAGTACTACTTACAGAAAGAAATTATTATATAGCGTCACTGCTGGGAACCAGCACAGAAACTGATATCACATCTTCTGTGGTACAGAAAAATACATACCCATTGGATTGGAGCAAATATGTAATGTAAATGCTAATGAGGAAAAACTGATAATAGACCATTTTGGTGCACCTGTTGAAAGACTTACAGTGACATGCTCGTAGTCCTGTCCGAGCTCATGCGAGCCGGCAACCACTTCCCTCTCAGCAATCCATTGCTCCAGATCATCCACTTCTCGCTTAAGCTGTGTGAGACGCAATCGCTCCTGCAGCTTCCCTCTCCTCTCCTCGGCCAGGTCCTTCAGCCCGGCATACAGTTTATCCACCTGAGCCTGCCTCAGTGCAATTCGCTCACTGGCAGACACACAGAGACGGAGAGTGTTAGAATAACGGTTAACAACATAGGTGGTTTTAAATAGCTTCTTGGAGAGGAATAGGCCATATTGCTTCTTACCTCTCAGGATGGTCACCATCCAGCATGCCTCTGCTACTGTTGGCCAGCTGGTGGATGGTCTGAGCATAATCCTCCAGTGCCTGTTCCAGAATCTGGTGCTTCTTCACCATTATCAAAGCACTCTGTTCGTCCTTTAGAGACAATTGTAAAAGTTTTATAATTATTAACGTACATTCCAAATATTAATACTGGTCCTCTTATAGACAGCAATAAACGTGTAATAAACAAAGTTTCATACTAAACACACTCACCTTAGCTTTCTCTTCAGACATCATGTGCAGCTCCTGCTCTCCCATCCAGGCCTCGGCTTCAGCGGCATCTGTGTAGAACTGCTGGGCTCGATGAGCCTCCACTAGGCGTGTGTGTCTCTGCTCCGTCTCGGAGATGAGCCGTGCCCACAGATCCCCGAGCTCATTCAGATGTTCCTCCAGTACTGCCTGGCGCCCATCGCCCACCTCTACTTCCTGCCTGGGGGTCATGTTGCGCCCGTGGGCTTGCAGGTCATCTATACGTGGCTGGTGGCCCTGGATCTCTTTTTGCAGGGTCTGAAGATGAAGAGAGAAACCAGAAAGTGATGTCAGTGGATAAGTACTTAAAACATTTGATATATGGTATTATAATTAGTTACGAACATAACCTTTGGAACTAACTAACCAGATCATTTAAAATACAATTACGACACACTATTATTAATGTATCACAATTAACAGTAAATGCAACATTTCCAAACATGTTGTTGTTAAATATTTTAAACCGTGTATTACCTGGTTCTTTTTAATGAGCATCTGGACACTGGGCAGGTCTTTGCCATGATCTGTAGATGTAGCTAGTGGCATTCTCTCCTTGACCCACAGCTGCATGAGAACATAAACATAATACAATGTGTGCTTTATACATGTATATTATTTGTGTGTTGGTTTTACACAAATCTCATTTATTTAATATAAAGCCTACCATTCAGAAGCAAGAAACAAGATTTTGCATAATGCACTTCATTTTTAGTGTGTGAAATCAACTACAAAGCTCTCAGAATGTCTCTTATGGCGCTCTTCTACTCCAGCTGTGCACATCCTTGGCTTTCTTTCAATCACCTTCATGATGTAGTCAAGAGAATTATTTAAATGTCCAGTACTTTTAATGTGTTCGAGACCATCGGTTTTGCTGTGAAGTGGTAGAGTTGGTATACAGCGACTAGCCCTTTCGAGTAATGTTTTAATCCATATTATGGCAAGAACTACTCAACTGAGTAAAGAAAAATGGCAGTTTAAGACAGTTTACTTTAAGAAATGAATGTCAGCCAATCTAAAAAAAAAATCAATAAGTTTGAAAATGAAATCGCAAAGACCATCAAACCGGACCGTTCCAGGAAAGGAATACCAAGAGTCACTTCTGTTGCACAGGATAAGGTTATCAGCCTTAGAAACCCCTAGTTAATAGCACTCCAGATTTGAGCTCAACTAAATTCTTCACAGACTACTCGAAATCAACTGTTCAGAGAAGACTGCATGAATCTGGATTTATGGTCAAATTGCTGCAGAGAAACCACTTCTAAGAAAGAACAAGTGGAAGAGAATGGCTTGGGGAATAGAACATATAAATGGACATAAGACCAGTGGAAAATTGTCCTTTGGTCTAATGAGTCCAAATGTGAGGTTTTTTCGTTTCTAAGGCTTTCTAAGATGCAGAAAAGGTGAGCAGATGGTTCCTACCTGAAAGTAAAAGTGATATCTTTTGCCACTATGTTTGCACACAACGGAATCGGTCCTCTGCATTTAACCCATCCGTGCAGTGAAACACACACAGGTGAAGTGAGCACACGTGCCCGGAGCAGTGAGCAACTGGAGGTTAGGTGCCTTGCCCAAGGGCACTTCAGTCGTGACTTGTTGGTACTTGGAATCAAACCAGGGACCTTCTGGTTGCAAAGCTGGTTCCTTAACCACAAACCCACAACTGACCTGTGTCGTTCCCACTGTAAAGTATAGAGTAGGAAGTGTGATGTTATGGGGTGCTTTGCTGGTGACACTGGCGGCGATTTATTCGAAACACAGCATTCTGCAGCAACATGCCATATCATCAGGTTTGTCAATTGAGATGGTTTAGGATGAATTGGACTGCAGAGTGAAGGCAAGCGACAAAGTGCTCAGCACCTCTGGGAACTCCTTCAAGACTGTTGAAAATCATTCCAGGTGACTAGCTTATGAAGCTGATTGGGAGAATGCAAAGTTTACTTCATGGTTTTGCCCCTACTTGACTTGCTTGGAGCCTGCTCACTCTGCAGGGGCTAAAAATCCACCAGTTCCCAGTTAACCATGACCAAATCCAAAAGCCAAAACTTGACCCGTAAATCTTTTTTCAAAGATGACTATTTTGAACGTGAATTCAGTGTATGAGCCTCACAATCTCATCCTCTAGGTCTCTGTTGAACTGGTGGGCCTCTTTAGATGCTAGCAGGTGCTGTCGTCTCTGTTGTAGAGGATTCTGGAGCTGAGCGAAATTGTCCATCACTCTCCTCTGTTGCCCGTCCACCTCCCCAACCCCGGCTTCCTCCGGAGACAGAGCCAAGGCCTGCGTCTGCAGAGACTGTACCTCCTTTTCCCGCATCTCCATCTGGTGCTCCAGCATCTGACAGAGACATACACACACAAAGAAATAAATCATCTATATCCGAATGGCTTCTTATATATATAATTTATATATCTCATTACCCTGAATATATGAATCAATGAGTTTTTGAAATCGACCTTTAAAGTCATATTATTATTTCTTATATTTCACTATTGTGAATCAATTAATAGAATTTTTGCAATCAATTCCAAAGCTTTAGAAGTGATTCTTATATTTCAGTACCCCGAATCAGTGAAATGGCACATTTTTATTTACTCCAAAGCTTTAGAATTGACCCTATTACATCAGTGTACCCGGGCTGAATTCAGCAACTCTTTATATTCAACCCTAAAGCTTTAGAACTGAATCTTTTATTTTATTATCTGAAATTAGTGAACTGACTCTTTATACTGGTTAAGAGTTTAAACTAGCTAGTATTTCAGCACCTTAATTGACTCTTACTCAAAATGTCAGTGCCTTCACCGACTCTTTAGATTCAACTCTAAAGTTATAAATAAGTTTCTAGAATAATTTATCATCTGGAATCAGTGACTCGACTCGTAGTTATCATCATTGCATTACAATTGACTGTGTCAGTGCCTGGGCACAATAAATTCACTCCAATCGATTTGATTCCAAATCTTTAGAACTGACACTTATATTCTTATTATCCAGTTCTTCTCAGGATTCTATTATTATTTCGGCCACAGTTAGGTTCGTCGATCAGTTTGTCATTTGTTTCCATGCAAGTGTACCTGGTGTTTCTTTAGCAAGATGTTGACACTGGTCAGGTCCTTCCCGAAGTCGTCGCTCAGCAGCTGTGAGGAGAGGTTCTGCAGCCATGTGTCGAGAGCTGAGCAGCTCTGGGTGAAGAGTTCTGTGCGGTTGGCATCAAATAGACACTGTGCTTTGGTCTGTGTGGTGGTCTCCAACAAATCCCACTGTCTCTGCAGCTCGCGCATGGTCTCAGATACTGTTTCCTCCAGCTCTGGCTTCTCCTTAACCAGAGCTTGACCCTCCTGTGTGTGCAAGACAGAATTTAGAGTAAGCAGTCGCTGATGTTTTAGTTCTGGATTAATGCGCACTGACATTTAAGTGCATGAATCTGTGTGTGTATACACGCGCGTGTTTATATACATGATCGCAGTCCACTTTATTAGGAACACCTTGCTTATGAACCTCCTTTTCCTTCCGAACTGCCTTAATTTTCCATGGCATACTTTTAAAAGAAATAATATTGTGCATTCTTTGGTTGTAACAAGCAGTTATTTAAGTTAAAGTTGCCATTCTATCGTCTCTAACCAGTCTGCCCATTCTCCTCTAACCTCTCATATTAACAATTATCAGCATTACAACCTTCACTCACTGGATATTTTCTCTTTTTCTGGCCATTCTCCGTAAACCCTAGAGATGGTTGTGTGTTAAATTCCAATAGATCTGAAGACTCAGACCACTCTGTCTGGCACCAACTACCATACCATATTCAAAGCTTCATAAATCAGCTTTCTTCCCTATTCCGATGCTTGGTTTGGACTTCAGCAAGTGGTCTTCACCACCTCTACATGCCTAAATGCATCAAGCTGCGGCTACATAATTAGATGAAGGGATATTTGCGTTGAATTGAGCAGATGTACCTAATGGTGGCTGGTGAGTATATATGTATGTGTAAATACACACTTTATCGATTTTGTCCAGCCAATCCTTGTTGGATGCCAGTTCGGCCATGAAAGCTTGGTGTTTTTGCCACTTGCTGTGCAGGTTCCTGGCCTCATCATACGTCATGTCCTGAGCTGTTAGCATCTTCTCATTAATCCACAATGTCAGCTACAAAACAAAACATGGGGACAGAGAAAGGAAGTGAATAATATACATTCTGTTAATTTATAACTTTTTAACCAAAACCAAATTTGCTTGTGGCTCTGCAGAAAGTAAAACAAGAGCACTTTTGTGATTTTCTGGTGTGTGTGTGTGTGGTTTTGTGCAGGTTTATACCTCCTGTCCATCCTGAAGGAAGTGTTGAAGCTCTCTATTATCCTTCAGTTTACTCAGAAGCTCATTAGCCGCCTGTTTGTTCTTCTGTAGCCTAAAAAAAATTAAACTATTTAAAGACGGGATAAAACATGGTGCTGGGGTAAAAATCAAGCAACAGAACCGGGCTAGCATTTTATTAGCATCACTCTACAGTTGCCATATGATTACTAATGAATATACCAGGTTATATCACAATTGGCAACAGCTTCACTGCAGTATGGTTCCAAACCACGGTATCAAGAGTGTACTAAGAGTGGATGAATTGTACACAAACAGCCAAAGGTAACACATTTGCCGATACTTGCTATAATTTGGCAATATGAGGGGCAAACTTGTGGTGCTGCAGCAGCAGTGAGTATGTGTCAACTTGCATATGAAGTATACATGTTGTAATTGATCAAACAGTTGGACTAATCCATCCCGTTACCTCTCCTCAATCGTGTCAGCTTTCTCCTGGATCTTGTCGGCATTGGCATTGCCTTCAGATACAAGGCGCCGCCCCGACTCAACCACGCCATTAATCTTTTCCTCACTGGCCTCCATGGTGGTAAGAAAGTCCTCGTGCTTCTTGATAGACTCCAGTGCCCCCTCCAGGCTTGATGGAAGCTCAGTGTGTGACAGAACATACTCCTGAGTGTACAGACAGAAATGACAAGTATAAAAGTCAGGTAATTACCATCATTTTATTCTTTTCACCTCTTATTCTGCAGTCTCTAACCTGATTGTTTAGGAAGCTCTCCGCCTGTTTAGCATCCCGGAGGAAAGTCTGGAAGTCGAAGGCCTGGGCCAGAATGCACTGTCTGCTGTCCCACATCCTGCGCAGATCCTGCCAGCCCGTGTCCAGAGCCTGCAGCCGTTGAGCCAGAAACATGTACTGTGCGTCTGTCTGGCCCTGGGTCACCTACACACACACACACACACGCACTTTGTTTATATGTTTTACATGTCTTTTTTCTATAAAAGTTTAAATTATTATTATTATTATGTAATGCCATCTTGTGCATCTGATTTTTAACTTTATTAAATAAAATTAAAGACTGCTTAATAATAATTCTGAATCACTACTTCTTGTATTAGAAATTCTCACCTCGGCACCAGTGGCCTTGAGCCTCTCGTAGTCGTCACGGTAATTGTCCACCTCATTCTTGATGGTTTCATGCTGAGCCAGGAGTTGCTCTGCCTCTGCAAGAGATGTGGGTGTGTCCTCTGAGGCCACTGCAGTCTGCGTGCGGGACAGCCATGCCTGGAAGTCATCAAGGTTCCGCAAAAAGCCTTGGAGCTTGGACGCCTCACCCAGGCCTTCCTCGCGCTTCTTCATGGTGCCGCACAGCTCCTCCCAAACCTCCTCCATGTCGGCCAGCCGCACCTGGATCTCTTCAGCCTGCTCAGGGTGCTCAGACGCTAGTTTCTCAGACTCTGCACGCTGACTGCCAAGCTTCCCCTGGAGGACAGAGAGAAGAACGTCATATAATGTAAAGTGTGTGTGGGCATATGTGTGTGTGGGCATGTGTGTGCAGCTGATCAATGATTATCTTGCAAAAAAAACCTTACATAAATTAATTTATATTCAGTTTGATGAATGAGACCCATCTTGACAGTGTAAATGACTTCTCTTATTCTATATGTCCACAGGTGTATATAAAAGAATGTGTGTAACCTCTGAGGCTTTGCTTTGCTCAGGGTAACATAATAAAACAAGTATGAGCATGCACATAAGACAACATATCCTCGAACTCACAGCCTCGGATATTATTGACATAGACTTATAACTTTGTTATAGAGCTACTTGTATGTTTATTTTTGCAAAAATTCTGCAAGGCCATCTCCGTTCATAAAATTATTTTATATTGCCCAATGTTACTTTCTTATCTTTCTTTAAGTGTAACAAGAAATGTCTCGGAAGAACTGTGCATGATTATTCAAGACACTCTCTTTAACCTAGTAGTAAATGATTGTACAGTATATTTAATGTCGTAGTCAAATGCAAAGACATATTGTAAAGGACAGGTACATAATGAATGTTTTTTAAAAAATCAGAAAGGTGCAGTAAATAGTAAATAAAAAATATTCCAATATTTGGTGTCAATAAAGCAGAATTTATAAAAATAAACATTGCTAACACAATTTGTACTAAAAGCCAAATACTTTCATATAATACAAATTTAGAAGCTTGGCTAATTAAGTAAAATTGACTGTAATCACATTTTCAGAACAAAAAGTGTCTGACTGGTCAGTTTAAGAATCAATTTACTGTATCTATTGAGAAAATACTAAAACCCACCTGTATTGCCTCCAGGTCTCTCTCCATGCCCGTGAGCTTTCGCTGTAAAGCCATGACCCCAGCCAAGTCATTGCCAAGTCCCTGAGTGGATTCGATCACTTTAGTCTTCTCCTTCATCCAACTCTGAAGTTCATTACATTCCAAATGGTAGTTCTGTAAGTTGAGAGCTGATTCCAGAGCCTGCTTCCTCTCATCAGCTAGCCGCTGGAATTCGTTCCACCTACAGGGCGAATAAAATTTACTAAAGGATGCTGACATTAGAAATGATACAATATGATCATATGCTGTTCTGTTTTGTTCAGGAGTGTGTGCATATATACAGTAGATACCTGTCATTCAGTTGATCCTGAGTCTGATGAATTTTCTCCTTGTTGCGGTTGTCAGATTTGAGCAACTGTTCTGCAACGTGATTCACATGAGCGATGCGAGAGCCAATATTGTTCATCTCTGGCTCCAGAGTCTCAAACCTACACATTTACAGAATAAACAACGCAACAGAACACAAAACTTAACAGTCAAAAGTAACAAATCAGCTTCTAGTACTGAAATACACTATATTTCCAAAAGTATTTGCTCAGCATACCAAGACAATTCCATGCTCCCAACTTTGTAGGAACAGTTTGGAGCTGACCCCTTTCTTTTCCAACATGACTGCGCACTAGTGTAGAAAGCAAGGCCCATAAAGACATAACAGAGTCCAGTGTGAATTAACTTGAATGGCCTGCACAGTGTCCTGACCTGAACCTAACAGAACATCTTTGGGATGAATTAGAGCGAAGGCTAAGAGCCAGGCCTTCTCGCCCCCAACACCACTGTGTGACCTCACAAATGCGATTCTGGAAGAATGGTGCAAAATTTCCATAAACACACTTCTAAACTTTGTGGACAGCATTGTCGGAAGAGTTGAAGCTGTTATAGCTGCAAAAGGTGGACCGACATCATACTGAACCCTATGGATTAGCTCATATGTCAAGGCAGGTGAGCAAATACATTTGGCTATATAGTATATTTCATAACCTTGACAAACACAGGTACATATTAGTTACAAATCACACTTACTCTCTGTCCTCACCAGTTCACTCTTTTTCCATCATCACACTCACCTTTGCTGGATCACCTCCAGGTCCTCCAGTTTAGAGGGGATCTCCATGGTGAGGAGCCACTGCTCCTTCTCTCCTATCCACAGCTGGCAGGCATCAGCCTCACTGTACATTCGGTACAGTGCCAAAGCCCCCTCAAGAGCATCACGCCGGGCTGAGGATAGATTCTTCAACTCCTCGTAGCGCTGCTCTATGGCAGGGAGACGACCCTCCACCTGAAAAACAAAGGGAAAGAGGGAAGGTCTACCAGAGGTCTAAAATTAATCTCAGGTGCAGATGAACCTAAGGACTGAGTACAATTATACCTGTGGAGAATTAGCGTATTCTGAGGGTAGAGACTGAGCCTGCTCATGCAGCGAGTCGATAAGGGTTCGATGGCTCTGGATCTCCTCTTCCACCTCCTTCTGTTTCCGTGCCAGTGTCTGTGTAGAGTACTCATCGTGGCCGACTTCCTCACTGGACACCTGCAACACCACGCACAATTTATCATAATAGTTACATCACCATAACAACATTATTAATCCTGGAGTTAGTTACATATCTGATATTAACATAATTTCACTCACTGAAACACTGTTACAAACAGGACTTTTTATTGTTTAGCGCCATCTTCAGCATCAGTGGCCATTTAATGAAAGGAAGAATGTCATACTAATACATCTATACACAAGCAAATGACAATTCAGCATTTCCAATTTATAAACCCAATTCCAAAAAAAGGAGGACAAAAGACAAATTGTAAATAAAAATGTAATGCAATGATGTGGAAGATTGAAAATGGCATATTTTGTTGAGAATAGAACATTGATGACATATTAAATGTTTAAACTGAGAAAATGTTTCATTTAAAGAGAAATATTGGGTGATTTAAAATCTCGTGACAACAACACATCTAAAAGAAATTGGGGCAAGGACATGTTTACCACTGTGAGACATCCCCTTCTCTCTTTACAACAGTCTGTAAACATCTGGGGACTGAGGAGACAAGTCGCTCCAGTTGAGGGATAGAAATGTTAACCTATTCTTGTCTAATGTAGGATTCTAGTTGCTCAATTGTCGTATCTTCCATTTTATGATGCGCCAAATGTTTTCTATCTGGACTGCAGGACGGACAGTTCAGTAAATGAACCCTTCTTCTCCACAGCCATGATGATGTAATTGATGCAGTATGTGGTTTGGCATTGTCATGTTGGAATATGCAAGGTCTTCCCTGACAAAGATGTTGTCTAGATGGGAGCATATTTTGCTCCAGAACCTAGATATACCTTTGATGGTGTCCTTCCAGATGTGCAATCTGCTCATGCCATACGCACTTCTCCTCTTTAGTCTGAATGACACAGCATCCCTTATTTCCATAAATAAATTTTGATTCGTCTGACCACAGAACAGTTTTCCACTTTGCCACAGTCCATTTTAAATGGGGCAGTCGTAGGCTTGTTGGGGCAGTCGTAGGCTTGTGGTTAAGGAACCGG
>JAOUQV010000025.1:7289880-7301948 GCA_028565295.1 Aspidoras spilotus | reverse complement strand
GCAAAACTGTGCTCTTACCCTGCTAATTGAACCTTCACACTCTGCTCTTACTGGTGCAATGTGCAATTAATGAAGAAGGCTTGTCCGATTTAGCCATGAAACCTCCCACACTAAAATGACAGGTGTTTCAGTTTCATTGTATAACCTCTGTACATTCACACACTAAGGGTCATGCTAGAGATTTCAAATAACATAGCATGCATGTCTTATGCGGAAGAAAACCAGAGGCACATAGAAACCCCACATGAAAACGGGGAAAACATGTTAAAACATTTTCCTGGGCACACTATAAAAAACCGGGAAAGTGCCGGGAAAACTGGGACTGTGGGAAACCCTACTTGCAGAACATCCTTAAATGTTCCAATCATGTCACTTGAAGTGAAGCTCAGATTTTCTGGGAGTAAGTGGGCAGTGGGCAGAACTGGATACTCAGCTTATACATGATAATTGGAGGAACTGTAAAAGTAGCTGGTCCCATTTATTATTTGACATTACAATCTTGGAATGCGTGACAATCTGTTAAATAAACTACTTATTAGTGTTAGTTGTTGTTCTATTAGTTCTATTAGTTGTAGTCTATTCTCTATATTTTCCTTTGTTCATATCATATTGTAAATAAAACATACATTTATTATTACTAAGTTTGTTTTATTTTATCTATTTGTTTATTTATTTTATTTGCTAAATTCATACGAGGTCTCAAGGACAGGAAAACTAGACAGCAAGCTGTGCATAATAGCATACTATGCTAACACTGATGATTTTATTTTGATTTTTATATTCAATTTGTGGCAGTGGTGTTAAACTGTGATTTTATTCATTATTATTAATTTAATTATTTGATGATGTAGGAGAAAAATCTACTTCCCCTGTTTGAAAAACCACCAGCCGCCACTAGGACCCGTTATCGGTGATCACATGCCACATACCACGTGTTCCTAATCCAATATTAAACATGCTTAATATTTACTTTGGCACCTAACATTGCATAGGTTCACCACACTTCTGCAATGCCTTATCCACAATGACACCTTACATTCACTGACTCTCACTCAACACTCTTTTACTTATACTTCATGTCCCAGCTTGTCCTCCTGTATCTAGAATGCTGTGTGGAAGTTATAATTTCAAAAAATATAAAATGTATGTATCGTCTTAGTCATTTAAACTAAACTGTAATTTTGTGCAAACTTTTGTTTTGGTAAAGATCTATCCAGTGCAATTCAGTTTTATTTTTACTCTTACATCTGTATTTATGACATTTAACAGACATCCTTATCCAGAGAGTTACATTTATTTCATTTTTATACAGCTGCGCAGTTGAGGGTTAATGGCCTTACAAAGAGCCCAGCAGAAGAAACTTGGGTCAGCAGTTCATTGTCTTAACCTTGATTCCACAAAGATATGTGAGCTATAGTTACATTAAATAATATACAATACGTGAACATAATCACACAGCTTTTACTTTATAGCAACAAATTATTAAATCAATTGTTTACTGCAATGTCCAGTATCAGCAAATGAGTATGGGTTTCTTTCTGAGTGTTTCACCTAAGGGTTTTTTTAGCATCTCAGGGAGTTTTTCCTTGCCAATGTTGCCCTGGCTTGCTTGTTAGGGATAAAACAGATATGAATGAAAAAGACAGGTCTGATTTGAATGTGGCACGCTTTATTTTTTAATGTTTTAATTTTAATTACGAGTTTGGTAATGAACAGTCTGAAGCTTGAAAAGTGTATTCTTTCATTGCAATCATTATAACCACAAACCCTGGTAAAAAGGGGGCGGAACTGAGGCGCATGTTCTTGCCATTTCCGCACGGGTTTTCTGTTTTTTTCCCGCATTCAAAAGACATGCATGATATGTTAATTGGTTTCTATAAATTTGTTTGTGATTGTGTGTGTGCCCTATGATGGATTGGCGCCCTGTCTAGTGTTGTTCCTGCACTTGTAGCCAGAGTTGCCAGGTGGGCATTGGCGTTCCCTGTTACCCTAAACTATGATTAAGATATATAAAATAAGGTATAGAAAATTAATGAAAGAATGTAACCTGGTAAAAAAAATTCTTATAACTTCCTATAACTTATGGAAATGGCTCTTACTGCTGCAAAAACAGTCTGAAATAACAAATAACCAAACTGAAACATTTTCCACAAATCATAACAACAGTTACTATCAGGTATTATAAATGCTGGTGTAAAGAGTTTGTGATTGTATTCACCTGTGTGTGCTGTGTGCAAAGCTGTAATAATCCATACTTTAAACCTAAATCAGTAAACTCAAACTAGAGTAGTAATATAATATATACCAGCTGACAAATTATGTGTGTGTGTGAAATACAGCATCTATAGTAAATCCTATCTGCCATGAATGGTATCACATTAGGGTTGTCTCTCTCTCTCAGTGGTCTGGTGGTAAGGGAATAGGCTTGAAGACAAGAGGTTGTAGGTTCAAACCTCTCCCTCTGTCTCTATGACCTCTGTAACCATGGGCTTATATATGCATACTAACAGGTCACAGAAGCCCCTGTCAAGTAATTTACTGTAATTTGACTTCAACCTTGAAAAATGGCACATTCCTGCCTGGGGTCCTTTATGCAGGCACTTGTAGTTTTTGCAAGTAATACACTTTTAAGTCTCTAAAATATACTGTATAAAGTACATATCTTAAGGAAGTCTCCAGTACAAGCTTCTGAATTTAGATTATTAACATCAGGAGAATGTAAGGATGACTGGTTATTGAAAATTGTGGTGTAAGCTTAATAAAACACTTACACACATGCTGTTATAATAAGGAATGAGTATATGCAGATGAAGGCAGGAACAGATCTCCTAATGGCTCTTAGAGAATGTACAGTACCAGCTGTGATTGCTGTGTTCACACCTGTCTAAATGTCAAAGAGCTGAACACACCAAGGTTCATTTCAAGTGGACTAAATACTGCATATATATAGAGAGGGGAAAGAAAGAGAGTCTAAAGCACTAAAATAATAATCAGGGCCATTTTCTGCAGCACTGAGCCTAAATGGCCCTAATTACCCACAATCACCATGTGCATTAAACGTATGCGTTCAGTTATATGGCTACACAGTGGAATCCCTAAATAGCACCTAAATTATCTGGCCCAGACTCATGCACACACTGGTTACTCAACTTCACTTGTGATGCACAACATATGCACTGCTGAAAGCATTACATTCTACCCAAGCCCATGCATGATTTACACTTTCTTAATGTTAAATGGAATCGTATATGGCTATGCTAGGGAAACCTTTATAGACACACATCCATACATACTACCTTCACCCAGCACAATCACAAACACTGTTTTTTTTACTAACACATCTTGTATGCACAAGCTAACACACACGTTCATTAGTGCTGCTATATAGAATCTGTCTACTCTTCTACACTTTGTCTAAACATATATACAATATAAATATACATATGCATGTCCAAAATCTATTAGGATATACCCTATCAATATTAAGCTATTTCCCTGGGTAATCAAAACAGATACATCTTTCTTGCATTATGTTCCTTTAAAATTCACATATTTAAATATCAGTAATCAATTAGGTGATGTAGCAGTTACAAACCTTTGCTGTCTTTTCTGCTATTTTGGTGGGCTCTTAGTTCCTCAGACTTGTAAAAGTCAATGCTGGCATATGTGCTAATGCTGGAGCTGCTGCTTCCTCCAGCTGCAGTTCCACTTAATCCCATTGTTATTCCTTCTCCCAGGGAAGTAAAGTGTGTCCCAGCAGCTCCATCAAGAGCAATTTGAGGGTTATCTTTACCAGCTAAGTCAAGGTCAATGTAGATTAAGCCTTGCTCCATCAACAAAGATGAAGCTTGTCCTGCCATTGCAGTACCAGTGCACTGTGCAGCCGATGGCTGCCCAGTAGCCCAAAAAGAACTCTCTATTCCATGGCAATGAGGTGTTGTGGTTGGGGAAGCATCTGCAAAAATAGAGGAGGATGAGGAAGAAGGTCCTGGAGGTGTCTTGAATGTGTCTGAGCGATGCCTCCGTCTTACTGATGATTCTGCTCTGACCAGTCTTGCACCTGGGTCAAATGTAGGAAATTCTTTGGGTGAGTGGAAATCCATGCCTTGTTCTTGATTAACAGAGGAAGGCTCAGCTGATTGACCAGGTTTGGGACCATGCAAAGGGCTTTGAACTATAGCCATTCCAAATGCCATTTCAGTGTAATCGGAGAAAGGAGAACTAGTCATGTCCCCAGAAGGCAAAATGCCCATGACACTGGTTTTATGTCCAATTTCTGCTTCCTGTGGGACTTGAGGAGCCCTTGAAGGATTCTCTCTTGCTTTTGGAGCTATTGCTGGAATGGAATTGAAAGAAGAGAGGGACGTGCATGACAGAGGAGATGATAATTGGCCCAAATCCATGTTAACATACTCAGTGGACACAGAGATTGACGTAGAGAGGGGGGCTGAGAAACTGCGGGGAAGGTTTGTACCACCAACTTGACATGTAGATGGTTGGTATAATGACTTTGAATGCCCTTGAACCACAGTGTTCCCTTGACTTTGACCTGTTATCCCTCTATTGCACATTCCCTGATTACCCTGATAAACAATGCTAACATATTCACCAGAGCTTTGTGGTACTAATGGTTGTATAGTATCTTTAACTCTGGGTAGGGTGTTTGCTTTTGATGTGTCCACAAATAGACTAAAAGGTCTGCCTTTTCGTTGCTGTAAATGACCCTGTTTCTGCATACCTGACCCTCTTCTCTGCTGATGAATAGAATGGCCTGAATCTTTGGGGTGACTAACCCCTACCCTGTGCCCTGTGTTCATTCTGGTGGCCTTTGCAATTTCAGCAGCAGGAAGGGATAGAGGTTTATCCTCCAAACTTTCAGTGCTTGCTGAACTGGAGGAAAATGATGAGGAGGACAAAGAAAGGTTTCCAACTCCCTTGGGGCCAGCAGATGATTCAGCTCTGTTGGAATACCCACCCTGTCCAGTCCTCTTTCCTGAAACACCTTCACTCCTAGATATCACCTCTGGCGTCTTTCCATCTCCCAAACTATCCTCAAAGCGAGTAGAAAGAGCAGTATGTTTGTAAGAACGTGGCAGGGAAAAGTAAGAATACACTGTTTTGGGCTGTAGTGGGTGTTGTTCTGTGAGTGAAGGGGGTGTGCTGCAAGCTGACCTGGCACAAATAGGTGACATGTTCATGTAGTCACTACCTGCCCGACTCTCCATGCTGCTCCTGCTACCCCATAAGCAACCACTCATGCCATGCAGATCTGGTGAACAGCTGCTGTGAGGGGACATCATCATGTAGCCCTCAGTGACAGGAAGTCGGATGTTCTGTGGGGGTGAAACACTGCTCTTTGGTGTCATAGTCATGTACTCATCCCCTCCCTTTGGTTCTGTGTCAGATACTGAATGAGATACACTTGCAGGAGCTGTAACACCTGGCAGCATAGACATGTAGCCACTTTCACTCAACCTGTTCTCGAGACCCTCCTTTGTATTGACACCTTTATTGGCTGAAGTTTCCACCTGCCCACTTGGAGTTATTATTGAGCCTCCTGAGCCTCTGCGAGAGGTAAATGATTCTCTGCTGGTGCTGCGAGACATCACTGCATAGTCTTCATCTTCTTCATCTCGCTCTTTCCTGCAATGAGGCACCCTGTGCACCTGAGCAGTGGAAGATGGAAGAGACGTACGCTTGCTGAGTAACCTACGTTCACTTTCATACTCTCTACTAGAGGAGCGTCGAAGAATCCTGCGTCCATGCACTCTTTTGTGAGTGGTGTCTCTGTGCCCCACTAATATGCAGCTAGTAGAGCCATCTAGTATTGCAGAAGAGAGACCTGCTGCAAGAAGGGAGTGTTCACCAGGGCTAGATCCATATTCATCAGAGGAGCCATAGTCACTTGGGGAGCCTGACATGGACACTCTCTGTGGAATTCGAGCATAGGTGCAAATGGGCACTGTACCTAATGGAGCACCACTTAGTCCACACTCGGATCCATGACCAGAGCTAGATGAGAGACTAGGGGCAGGAGAAGGTGCTGGATTCTTAGAGGTGTACGGTGCCAAACTAAGAGTGATCTTAGCTGGGGTAGGAGCTCTTGTTGGTTTAGGTCTTAGGGTAGGGGTGGTGGAGCAAGAGGAGCCATTCAGGCTTGGACTGGTGCTGAGAGCTGTCATCCTGCCACCGCTATCCTCTGTTCGTGCACCAATACTGGCTGTCCGTGATCTGGAGAATCCATGTCGAGATGTTGGAGATGTATTAGTGCTGTGAGGCACACCAGGAGTCTCTGTCCTTGCCCTTCTGGAGAAGCCTACTTGGGAAGGTGGCAGATTCGGATTGTGGCGTCGTGTTGGAACGCTAATAGGATTTGAGGCTGTGCCGCCTCCACAGGAAGTACCTACTGCCTGGGTTTTGCTTCGCTGACGGAATTCCTCACTCAGTGCTTTCATAGCCTCTAGGAGAGTCTCGTGCATATTCTGTGCAACTACAGAATCTTCTACTTGCATCCAAAACTCTCCAGGTCCTGTCACAGCTGAACGGCCCACTTCAATAAAGAAAAAGTTCTCTGAATGGCCACAGCGACGCACATTCATTAGTTGAAGCACTACAGCTGGTGAATCAGAATTTAGCTTAACAAAGTTGACTGTGTTATCCGTTAAGCAGAGTCTGTAGATGCCAATCAGATTTCTGGCTTGTCCGAGACCTTTGGGCCATAGCTTCACCTGCCATACCTCTTTAAAAGCAGGACCAGGTGATAACAGTCCACATTCTCCTCCACTGCCGTAGTCATCAGGAGTCTTACCTACGGTGACAACAAATACAAAACAATATTCGGAAATTCACAATGGCATACAAATATCATACTGAAATAAGCTCAATGTGGGAATTACTATTCTTTCTGATTATGAAGTCTACAGTATCAGAATTCTGATGAGTTCGGGTTTATACCTGTTAAAAATCTTTTTTAGTGCATGTCTTTTTTTGCATCAAGTCCTCTGATTTCGTCTTACATCCGAAATGCTTCTCTAAATTAGTCCCTAAGTGTGAATGAGTGTGCATTTGTATGCACATGGCAAAGAGGCACATGCCTGTCTTGTTTAATCAAATATAGCCTCCATATACGCTGTGATCCTGACAAGAAAAATGCATCGACTGGAGATGAGTTAATGAATAAATAAATACATTAAATAATCACTAAATGATCACTAAATTGGCTTAAATGTTTTGTGCCAGTGTGTAATAGCAGCGGCACTATGGATGTTTCCATACCATGGCATATACAAATAGTCAAGGAAACTTCCAGTAAAAGGTCACAAACTGAACGGCCATGTTTGGTATATTGGAAGATGTTTGGCACCTTGTGTAGACTGTTCCCCCGATATCTGCATGCTGTAACTAATCACAACCCATTATTAGTCGTGTGTTCCTAGTCCAGTGATCACACTGTAAATGCTAAACACTTTAGCATTAAGAATAAGTCTCCAGTTAATTTTTAGGGGCCTGTTAGAAAGAAGAAATAAATAAATGCATAAAATGTAAAGTAATTCATGCCTTGTCATCCCTATTTTCAAATAATGCATTTAACTGGATTATAAAATGTTGGATTGAGTAGTAACCGTATTTATAAGGACTCGAGTTAGCAGAGGGAGAAGAGCATTTGCATTCAAGCAGATTTATAAGAGGCAATCCATCTGACAAGGACATGGCTTTGGGTGGCGAGTAAATCGCTTAATCATATCCCACCAATCCGGTGCCCTCATTCAACCCTGTGAACATGCAAAGATAGGGAGGGAGATTACGGCAGTCAAAACACGAGAGACGTGCGAAGGAAACCCCGTTTCCCAATGAAAACACATTGCTGCTGCGGACGCCCTCCCCGACACGCGCTCTCTGTGGCATGGAAATGAAGGTTGAGTGCACAGAATGTGCTGAAAACCAAAAACAGACGACTGTGCGTGTTGCAGCAGCCTCCACTGCACAATGCGACACCCTCGTGCACATGGATTGCACATGAACACACACACACACAAACACACACAGAAGTGATTCCTGACTGCAGCAAAACAGTGCACAAGGGTAAATATAAAAAATTGGGCTACATTCGACACTATCTTTACGTCACCACAAAAAAACAGTTCATGTAGCTGCGTCACACTGCTGTGCATTTAAATCCCTTCAGATTGATTATTACTTAATCATGATAAAAATGTATTATTGTATATCATATTATTATTATAGCATTATATATAAATCCTTCCATTAAAAACAAGACTAAATAAATCCAGCTTATAATTAATGCTATCTATAACCTAATATATCGACTGTTAAATCAAGACCAATTGAATGTTTTATTTGAAATGTGTGTTAATGTAGTCACCATCTACACATCTAACAAACACATTCCTGTTACATTTCTACACTCCAATAACTAACAAAATACACAGAACGATCACTGGATTAGGAACACCTGTCATGTGGCAATACGATCACTGATATATCACCTGAATTTCTGGAAATGTCACACTGGGAACTCATCTAAGATTTTATTCTGTCCACTGTACTGCAGAAGGTGACATTTACCAGCTATGTGTAAACAGTGTGACTTGAGCGAAATTGAGCACAGATGAATAATTGGAGCCCAGAGGTATGGTGCCAGTATTTTAGCAGTAGCTGCACCAGAGGTCAGTTTCCATGAAAAACAGTATCATGGGTCTACCAAGAGGGGAGGATCTATAAACAAACATCTACCCAAAAAGGTCACCTGGCAGCCAGCCAGGAGTGGTTGATCTGCTAGGCAATCTGGTGGAGCTGCTGCACTGGGCATGGGTTGCCGCTGTATGGAGGATGTTCGCCTCCTTGTAGAGTCTGTACACTAATTAAAAATATGGACCAACCCTTGATTATCCAGGTGTTCCTAATCCAATGTGGTTTCTGGGTAATTGTTGCCATATTCCAACACCATGCAAGAAAGGGTAAAATAAAATGAATGATATTAATGTCAAATGCATGATATCACTTGTGTTTTATTACACAGGTATGTAAATATCTATGAATGCATCCAGCCATACAACCATTTAAATTATTCATAACTGTGCAGAACACTGGGTGTGGGGACATAAATTTGACATGATGCTTATGCTAGACGTAGCAAGAATGTGAATAACTAATAATGATGAGAGGAACCATGGCGGATTTGGTGAATTGATCTAAATGATGCATTTATGTATTTCCCTCTTACTTCTGCACTGCAGATCCAGCATGGCCTGATACCATTCGTTCTGCATCTCCTCGGTGTCCGCGGCCACGGAGAAGCTCTCCCCACGCGTGTGCAGCACGATCATGTGCTTGTTTTTCGAGTCGGCTCGCTTGTTGATGTTAAAGCAAGAGTCCAGGTCGACAACCTTCTTAGGCACAGGAGACTTGCTCCGGAATTTCTTCTCGCTCTCGTAATATTCGAGGCGAGCAGGGCCGCGCTCAGAACCCGCGCGTAGCACGAAGAATCGCCGGTGCGTGGATTTGGGTTTGCGCAGGTAACCGCTCTTGCAGACGTCTTCGTAGCATCGCGGCTCCGTGACCGCTTGGTTCTCCATTGCTGTTTATTCTTTCGTGAACAAAACAATCCTTAGGCTGCACGTCCACTCATCGCTGGTTGTGATCCTCCTCCTCCGCTCTCTCTCTCATCCTGCTCTCGAAATAAGAGAGCGGGTGTGTTTTCCTCTGAGCCTCGCTGTGCACCTACACACCAATACACACTGACAGACACGCACATGCGGCATGCGGCGCGACGTCTGCACTGAAGGCCGCGACAGAGGGAGCGCATCACAACTGTTTACTGTACGCGAGGTTGCCAGATTTGTTGTCTAGTTCTCAGCTCTTCCATTGCTCCATATCAATCCACAATGCGCAGTGTGCATAATTTACTCTATACTGAAACAAAATAATTTAGCAGGAATATTTATTGTGAACCTTAGAAGAGAACTTGAAGATAGAAGAGAACTTGGAGAAGTGGAGGTATGCTCTGGAAAGGAGGGGAATGAAAGTCAACATTTGTAAGACCGAATACATGTGTGTGAATGAGAGGGAGGCAGGTGGAACAGTCAGGCTACAGGGAGAAGTGGTCTAAAAGGTGCAGGAATTCAGATACTTAGGATCAACTGTCCAAGCAGATGGGAAGTGTGGAAAAGAGGTGGGGAAGAGAGTACAGGCAGGATGGAGTGGATGGAGAAAAGTGTCAGGAGTGATGTGTGACAAAAGGGTCGCAGCAAAAGTGAAAGGAAAGAGAGTAGTGAGACCAGCCTTGTTGTATGGTTTGGAGACAGTGACACTGACTAAGAGACAGGATGCAAAACTGAAGGTGGCAGAGCTTAAGATGTTGAGGTTCTCTTAGGAGTGACAAGAATGGACAGGATGTCAGAGAAACAGCACAGGTTGGAAAATTTGGGGACAAAGTTAGAGAGCGCAGACTGAGATGGTTTGGACATGTACAGAGGAGGGGCATTGGATATATTGGTAGGAGGATGTTAGAGATGGAGCTGCCAGGCAGAAGGCGGAGAGAAAGACCAAAGAGAAGATATATGTATGTGGTCGGTGTAGACATGCAGGTAGTTGGTGTGAAAGCAGAAGATGCAGAGGACAAAGTGAGGTGGAAAAGATAAAATGAAGGGCCAAAAGAAGAAGAAGAAATTTATTGTGAACCTATACAATACAATGCAGTAAGATCACTTGATTAGGAACACCTGGCTAGTAATGGGTTGGTTTAAAGTTTGTTTAATTACAGCACAAAATGCCACCCGTTAGAGAACATGATTTTTATGCAAGTTGACCCAAGTTCCACCTCACTTTTTTAAACTCCTCTCTCAGATTAGTCCACATGTAATCGGCTGGATATTTGTTGGTGGTACCCCTACTCTTAGTACACCTTCAATACTATGGGATGCAAAAAGCCTACATGTGCAGCATCTGTTGCTGAAACACTGGCACCTAACCTCTTGGCTCCAACTTTCCACAGTCAAAATCACTCAGGTTGCTGCATTTAATTATAAATTAGATTAGGTTCAACTTTATTGTCATTGCACAAAGTACAACTACCAAGATAACGAAATGCAGTTTAGTAACCAGAAGTGCAAAGTAGCAAAAAAAAATGCACTCTGTACACATGAGCAGGGAGGACATAAATAATAAGTTATATACAGTAAATATATACATTATGGAAACTTATGTGGAATAAACAGTGGTGAGACTGTATAGCTCAGCATTAGAGTTATCAGTAGGTAATGCAAGTATGGTATACTGTAATAGTACTTAAAGTGCAGGTGAAACACATGTTATGGTAGAAGTAATATACGTAGAAGTTAAGAGACATGATGTGTTCATTATAATGGATATTATGGACACTACAATGAATTCTAAGGACAATTATATAAGTAGTATATTCATGAGTATGCAATGAATGTATATGTGTAACAGTGGAACAATAGGTAAACAATATTATAGCTGGTAAATGTTTCATTTTGCTGTGGAGTGGACAGGTGGACACATTAAAAGGGAACAGTATTTGGCATAATCATTAGTTGGGGAACTTTATCAGTGATCATATGCCGGGTGTTTCTAATCCAATATTTGTCGTGTATAAATATAAGGCCCACTACAGCAGGATTTTTCTTCAGAACATTTTTTCATCTCTCCGGCTTATAAATACATTAATTCAGAACAGTACATCCATTTTAGTTGAATGCACTTATTTCCATATTGTTTAAAAACAGTATACTCTAATGAACCAGGACAAGTTTAATCAGCACAACCAAAAAAAAAACACAAATCACAACCCATTAAAGAACTTTTAGGTGAAAAACTGGCAACCCCTTTTCTGTAGTATATTAAATATGATACACACTTCTCTTACTCGCCTTGTTTTTTTTTTCTTTTCCATTTTGTGCCTTCTTTATATTTATTTATTTATTTCATATTTTAATTGTAGGCTGAGCGTCAACACATTTTCACATGTTTATTAATATTTTCTTTTAAATGCGGGATCGCACCTTAGCCAAATCTGCGCTTATCTT
>JAOUQV010000025.1:7264027-7274058 GCA_028565295.1 Aspidoras spilotus | reverse complement strand
CAGCCTTCCCAGAAGAGCTGAAGCTGTTCTAGCTGCAAAGGGTGGACCGACGTCATATTAAACCCTATGGATTAGCTAATATGTGAGTCAAGGCAGGTGAGCAAATACTTTTGGAAATATTGTGCATCATGTTAAATAAGAAGGAAAACAAACAAAACAGTGACACAAAAAAAAGAACTTTCCTACACTATAACACACACCTGAAATGTTAAATATGAACAAACCACGTGTGTTACACGCGTGTGTTAAAAGGGTGGGTCTGCAAGCAAAGTATTTCTCTCGAGGCTTCTGCACAGAGCCCTGACCTCAAACACTCAGCACAATTCAAAATAAATTGAAGCCCAGAATCCAGCGTGTCATTTGTCATACTTTGTCGACGGCTACATAGACGGGCTTGGTGTGTTAGGTTTACACTGAATGAGCATCCCAGACTCTGTTGCAGCCCTGGGGAACAGAACCCCTATTACTAAGGCTTCTAGCTATTTCCACCAGTGCATGCTGTAACGGAGCTATACGGGCTCTACATACAATAACCATCAATTCCCAATTTAATTATCTGTTTCTGGTGCAAAACGTTCCCAGAAGAGTGGAGGTTGATATAAACAGCAAAGGGAGACTGAATGTGGAAATGCACCTTCAAAAAGCCCATATGGGTTGCATGGGAACCATTTGCTATATAGTGGATCTAATCATTCCAGCCTCAAGGTGCTAAGCCCTCTTTGAACTTAAATGAGTAAATATGGATTTATGCTGTTTTATGAAAAAGCTGGCTCTCATAATAAATATATTGATATAAAGGATATTATACCTACAAGACCGACTTTCATTAAACGCCTTAGTTCCATTGGAAAACCTTGGAAAGTCCAACACCAAGCATGCCGGAAAATGTCTGAGTAAATTTGGTTGAATATTTGGTTTAACGCAAGCAAATGCTCCGTGTATGTAACAGCATTTCATTTAAGATACATTCTCTCAGAGTTCAGTACATGTAACTGGGGTCAGACCATGAATCAGAAGAGTAGGACCCAATCCTTGAGTGAGCGCATCCAGATGTCCAAGGTACTGCTGAGATTGGCTGGATTCAGCAGGTGGGCGGGGCAAATAGAGGAAGCGCACTGCAGCGGACATGCTGTGTTCTTTCAGAAGACTGTTGACTGCACCCAGGAATTCCTCAGTTACCACAGGGGGCACGGTTCCGTCACTTCCCCGCAGCATCTGCATTACTGGATCCCACGGTACAATCATAATCGTGGCTCGGATCCTCAGCTTCTCCAATAGCTCCCTAAAGCGCTCTTCTTTGGCCAGCCAGCTTTGGTCTCCGGATACCGACTCTACACAGAGAAAAATGCGCAGACGTGCACGGCGCCAACCGGCAGCCATGTTTAAAACGCATGCCATCTGCAACAGAAAGAGGCTGCATACATCAGCATAGCTTTGGTTTCGTCCAGAACTTAGCAGGTTAGATGGCCATACGTCTATCGTCTCAGTGACAGGATCTACACTTTGTGCAGGTGTCGAGGCCTTTCCTTTGCTCTCAGGTGGCAGTTGGAAGAAGTACCTTCCCAGGCACACATTCTTGCCCATTTTGATGGCATCAGAGATTATGCCCACATACTCATCTGGCTGAAGCCAACGGGGGGTCTCTGAGTGACGCACAGGAGGGAAGTGGGCCTGTAAAGAGGTCAGGTCAACGCCAAAATTGTCGCCTTCATCGGCGATAAAACCAGCACCATCTTGTGCATCTTTACAGAATGTAGGATCCTGAAGGAAATAGTCCTCGGGGTAAGAGTTATCATAAAACCCCAAAACTAATGTGTTTGGCTTCATTCCTCCTAATTTAGCAAAAATAAGACAAGATAGTGATTACTAATATCCTTTCAAGTCTAAAATTGACTTGATTGATCCTAATCAAGTCTAAAATATCTGATATAAAAGTAGGCATTGGAATTGCCAGTCTTACCCAGTCCGGTGATGCGCAGTAGGTGCTGGGTGCCCTGTCTGACTGAAGGAGAGAGGGTCAGATCGACAAATGCTTTAACACCGAGCTTATCCACCAGACTCAGCCAGAAATTGTACTGCTGTTGAACAGGGTCTGTTGGCATGACATCTACCAAAAGCGGGAGGATAAGCAAGATTAGTTGGTACTTCTAGTTTGTTTTATTTTATTAACTTCGACATCGGAGCCATATTGACGACAGGAACAAGGTTATAATCATACACAAGTTTCAAGTACCGCCCTTGGTACTTCTAGTTAAAAAAATTAATAAATAAATAACACTTTCCATCATCACAAAGGCACTCACAGTTCCCAAGAGTGCAATGCCTCCATATTTGTTAAACAGACAACCAGGCTTCGGCCTAGAATTTGTCACACCAACAAATTAAGTATCAGGGGTGCGCCGGAACAAATGATCACTCTGAATAAGCTGCGAGAAACTGCATACAGGTCAACCATCACAGCGGCACTCCCTCAATCCGGGCTTTATATCAGAGTGACCGGTAGTTTTATCAAACCTTGTTATTAACATATAATGTTAATTAATACACGTTAATAACATAACAAAATGTTTAAGGGTCTTGAGTACTTTCCAAATGCATTGTATTCAATTGCTAACAAACAAGCTTGCTACTGTTAAAGGTACAAAAACCTTTACCCAGCTAAACTGCCAACAAGCCTAGCATGCGGCTAAAAGAAGAGAAGCATATTAAAACATGATTAGAACAAGATGAGCTCATATTTACAGCACCAACAAAACTTTTAGGTTTTAAATTGAAAAAAAAAAAGAAAAAACCCTCATGAAATTTCAATAGATGTTTTACGCTGAGCTTTTATAATGCCATGGGCTATATTTAATATTTAACTGTCATATATGTGCAAATTGTTGCACTTCACCGTTACTTAACCAAGTGTTTATTTAGTACCTGCTGTGCAACATTCAACAGCTTAATCCCAGCACAGTTGGTTCTTTAACTTTGTCCCTCTGACTTATGTACATGTGAAGTCTTACCCAGGTCTCCAATCTGTACATGCCCCAGCACAAAGAGACCTCCTTTCTTTAGCTGGTTAACAAAGCAGATGAGCTGACAGGAAGAGCGAGGGTTGGAGACCATCAAAAGCACCTGTGGACGCCAGAATTTTACATGGTCCTTCCTTGAATCCAGCATCAGTAAATACTTCCGCACCTGGAAGAGGAGTCAGCGATGCAATGCATACACAAAATTGAACTTTATTTGCAATAAATATAGTAACTGTACATATAGTTTTTTGTAACTTATTAGTATTGATTAGGCGTATGCCAGCTTGTTATGTCTGTTCTCTAATGTATCACAAAGTTGGACAAACCCGTAATTATTGGTCCTAATCTAGTGATCATTCACTGTACACCCTCACCAGCCACCTTATTAGGTACACCATGATAGTAAACTGTTGGACCCCTTTTTGCCTTCAGAACTGCCCAATTGTTCATGATTCATTGGTTGCAATAAGTGGTTATGTGAGTTACTGTTGCTTTTCTATTATCTTCAACCAGTCTGCACATTTTCCTCTGCCACTGACCAAGTCTTCCTCTTTTTCTAACCATTCTCGGTAAACCTGAGAGGGTTATACGTGAAAATCCCATTAGATCAACACTTTCTGAAATACTCAGCCCAGCCCGTGTGGCACCGTTAACAACGCCATGTTTAAAGTCATTAAATCATGTTTCTTTCTCATTCCGATGCTCGGTTTACACTAAATGCATCTAGTTGCAGCCATGTGATAGCTGAATAGATATTGGACAAGATGTACCTAATAAATAGGCTGATGGGTGTAGAAGGCACAAAATACAGAGCAGGAAATATGAAACGATTCCCACAGACGAAGCCAGTCGGCGTTCAGTAAAGGATTTGTGTTTTGATCTGGACATCATCCTGCTGGACACCAATTACCTGGATGGTCTAATTTGTTTCTTGATATTTGAAATATCCTGGCATTTGATGGAGTCCATTATGCTCAATTTTGTATTTTACCTGAAAATAAAACAGTCCCAGCCACAACTCGGCCAATTACTTCTGTGGTCTGACAACAGGAAAGGCTCCCCCTCCCCGTCATTCAGATGGTTATCAGTGCACAGTTGATCATACTTCAGACAAGAATGGGGCAACATTTTTCTCCCAAACCTCCAGCAATCAGTCTCCTTAATTTCCCAGACATTTACAAAGTACTGATTATAGAAGAGAGACTATGCAATAGTAAACCTGATGGAAGATGAGAGCCTGGCTGATGTATCCCCAGCTGCTTGTGGGCGATCGATAGTGCAGGACTAGCAGCAACAGCAGTAAGACCACAATGCTAGCTGAAGAGTAAACTGGATTTATTACAAACATCATCACCAGGCAGCTGAGCATGCCCAATAGGCACGTGTGCCATGAGAAATACTGAAAAGTCGGCCTGGGTGTGGGGGAGGAAAAAAAAGCAAAGTCAGACTCTGCAAATCATAGATTATAGTGAAATCTAGTCTGTTTTGATGTCTGTACCTGAAATTGGGAGCAGATGCCCACTCCAAAGCCAGACAAGCCAGATCAACTGCAGCATACGACAGCAGATAGAAGACAGTCACCAAACCGGCTATGACGTTCAGCTGACCTGCAAACACTGTGCACTAGCACATGCAAAAAGAAAACACACCAGTTACTTTCCGTACAAGGTTCCTGTATATTCAGTCACTGCTCTCTTTACTTTGACTTGTATGTAAAAACATTCTGTGCACAGTATAGAGAAAGCATTATGTGATACAGTAGCATGTAAGAATGTATATAGAAGTGTCAGCCACAAAGAAGAAGCCGGAAGACAGTCCATGTCCAATTAATATGGTGAGCATTCTGTTACATAGACCTTTGGATTGGGTGGTAAATCATTTGCAAATGTGGATGAAGATTTACATTTGTTGCTTGTTTTTTGTTTTTTTGCATACATGAATATTTACAGGGTGGGCCATTTATATGGATACACCTAAATAAAATAGGAATGGTTGTTGATATTAAATTCCTGTTTGGGGCACATTAGTATTTTGGAGCATTTTGAAAACTTTTCAAGATGGGTGGTGACCATGGCAGCCATTTTGGATCCAACTTTTTTTTCAATGAGAAGAGGGTCATGTGACATCAAACTTGGAGAATTTCACAAGAAAAATAATGGTGTACTTGGTTTTAACTCAATAAAGTTACATCATAAGGTATTTACAAGCTTCCCTTTGTTTGCAGCAAATAGAGCAGTGTTCATGTCTGGTGAACGAAGTACAACCAGCAGATTTCAATGCAAAACACATTATCCAACAAGATGGTCTGAGTATTCCTAGATGAACAGTTTCCTAGTAAGTAGATTGGTCATCGTGGGCCAGTTAAATGGTCCCCAATGTCCAACAATCTGACCCCCTTAGACCTTTATCTTTGAGGTCATCTGAAGGCAATTGTCTATGCTCTAAAAGATGTGAGATGTGCAGCACCTGAAACTACGGATACTGGAAGCCTGCGCTAGCATTTCTTCTGCAGTGTTGCAATCAGTGTGTAAACAGTGGGAGAAGAGAATTGCACTGACAATCCAACACAATGGGCAGCACTTTGAACATATTTTATAAGTGGTCAGAACCTTGTAAATAACTCGTGTAAGAATAAAGTTACGCTCTTGTTTTTCTTGTGAAATTCAAAACACACACACACACACACACACACACACACACACATACATATATATATATACACACATACATATATATACACACATATACAAACACACATTTTTCTTCATTCTCTTTCACAAGGGGTCACAGGTCAACCAATGCCCACCTGGCAACTTTGGCTGCAAGGGCAGGAACAACCCTAGATAGGGTGCCAATTCATCATAGGACAACTGCATTCACACAAGGGCTACTTTAGAGACATCAGTTAAACAAGCACGTCTACGGAACGCATGGGAAAACCAGAGAACCAGGACAAACCTGTGTGAACACAAACTGCATGCAGAAATTTCTGTCGAAATTTAAGTCGAACCACCTGGTGATCAATCCCACGGTACTTTTTGCTGTAGAGCAACAGTGCTGCACTGCGCCACTGTGTAAATGTGTATGCGGAAACGCACATTTTCATTAAATATTTTTTTCGCTTAATCCACATGGGATTGCGGGCTCAGTGACAACATAGCATATCCAATTTACCTAGCATGCATGTCTTTAGACTGTGAGAGAAAACCTGGAGTAGCAGGAGTAAACCCATGCGAATATGGGGAGAACATGCAAAATGTCCTTCCTGCTGTGATGCAACAGCACTATCCACTGTGCCATGATGTGACCGGATCATTTGTGGCTTGCATCACAGCTTAAATCCTTTTAGTTTAAAGTGTAAAGCGGAGCAATTATTTGGAAAAATGAGGCATTTGTTGTTAATCAAAGTCTATCCTGTTAATCTTAACTCTACAGCCAGGATGCAGATAATTTTTCTAATATGATTATATTGAAATGGTTTCCAAGCAATAAGTCATCTGCTGCTGATAATAGGTCTACAGTGTATGACAGGTAATTTAATTTTATAGCCATTACTCACTCACTCCAGAACAATGCGTCCTTTTTGTTGGAAGTAAGAAATTTGTCTCTACTAAATGCATGTTTGGCATGGGGGGGGGTTTGGTCGATATATGGTTTTAATCTTAACAGAGAACTCCAACTTACATGATTAATCATTTCAGTATAAACAACATTTGAGACTTTTGCACAGTATTGAATAGACATGAAGATCATTGACTGCATTTGGGATTTAATGATTAGAAAAATAAAACTACAACTCTTTAGAGTGTCAATGCATTTTATTACAGCTGTGCTAAAGCAGAAAAACCAAACATCTTATTTTCCCATTAACGAGCTTTTTATAATGGAGTGCACATGATGCAGTAGACATATATATCATTCACACACACACAACACAACACACCTTACCTGCACCAGTGCCCAAGTATAGAGTACTGAGATCCAGGGGTTTCCAGAGCGGGATGTAATGGCAGCAGGAGCCAGAGGCAAACCTGAGACACACAGACAATTTCAGTACCTTCTCTTTAATAGCCTAATTCTGCAAAATGTAACCCACCACTGTTCATCGTTTTACACAGAGACATAAGAGCGGATGCTCACCAAAAAGCTTGTCAATTGCAAGTGCATGTAGGATGCGTGAAGCACCAATTAGTGAGCACATGGCTGCGGAAAGTGAGGCACAGTACACACCGATGATTACAAACGGAGGCCAGATATTTATTTGCTGGAATACGGCAAAGTCGTTAATCAGTAGCACCCTGACAGAAAAAGACAAAAAAATGACTTACTTCATTATTTCATTCAAAGTATATGATCTTTTAGGAGCAGAACATATAGAAATATACAGGGTGGGTTATTTATATGGATGCACCTAAATAATGGGAATGGTTGGTGGTATAAACTTCCCATTAGTGTCATATTAGTATTGAACTTTAGTTTTTTCAATGGGAAGAGGGTCATGTTACTTAAGAATTTCACAAGAAAAACAATAGCGT
Organism: Aspidoras spilotus; assembly: GCA_028565295.1. Lineage (NCBI taxonomy): Eukaryota > Metazoa > Chordata > Actinopteri > Siluriformes > Callichthyidae > Aspidoras > Aspidoras spilotus. The sequence continues at coordinate 7,266,506 of JAOUQV010000025.1, read as the reverse complement.
AACTTTATTCTTTCATGAGTTATTTACAAGTTTCTGACCACTTATAAAATGTGTTCAAAGTGCTGCCCATTGTGTTGGATTGTCAATGCAACCCTCTTCTCCCACTCTGCACACACTGATAGCAACACCGCAGAGGAAATGCTAGCACAGGCTTCCAGTATTCGTAGTTTCAGGTGCTGCACATCTTATATCTTCACGGCATAGACAATTGCCTTCAGATGACCCCAAAGATAAAAGGCTAAGGGGGTCAGATCGGGAGAACTTGGGGCCATTGAAAATCCATGAAGTAGGGGCACCACATGTATTTTAATATTTATACATTATTTTAAGTCTTTATAACTATGAATGCGCAACAATAGGATGCCACTGTGAAGCGAGAGGGGAGAGATTGTGACGAGAGGGGAAGAGAGAAGAAGGAAGAAAAAAAAAAAAAAAAAAAACACCCCTGCGACAGTTACTGAGCCAATCAGCGACTTTTATACAGGGGCTGTGTGGAGCGCACACACAATCACGCACACATTCACACACTAATGGGTAACTTAAAGACACTAATTACCCCATCATGCATGTCTTTGGAATGCCGGAGAAAACCGGAGAGCCCAGAGAAAACCCACGAGAACATGCAAACTCCACACAGACATTTTCAAAGTCACCCCACCTGGAGCTAGAACCCACTGCGCCACCGTGCCGCTCATGTTTAATATTTTTTAAACATTTTATGCATTTTGTGAATTTATACGCAAAATTCAATAAATCAGAGAAAAGGCAAATCCGCAATAATCAAATCGCGAAGTAGCAAGGGAACAATGCATTATTTAAAATAATAGAGGATTGTTCAGTTTACAAATCACAGCATTATAGAAAGTTATTAGAACTTTAGACATGTAGAACAGTCTATATACTGTTTAACAAATCATAAGAAACAAAAGGCTGAATCTTAAAAAATCTTAAAACAGATGCATCTCAAATTAGAATATCATCCAAAAGTTCATTTATTTCAGTAATTTAATACTAACAGTTAAATGCATACATTATATAGATTCATTACAAACACAGTGATCTATTTCAATTGTTTCTGTTACTGTTGATGATTATATCGTACAACCAATCAAAACTCAATCATTATCTCGGAAAATTAGAATAAAATGGTCCCTTTGGTTTAGTAGGTTACACAATCATGGGGAAGACGCTGGCAATCACCGACACACTCCGCAAGAGTATGCCTCAAAAGTAATTGCTAAAGAAGCTGGCTGTTCACAGAGTGCTGTATCCAAGCATATTAAAGGCAAGTTGAGTGAAAGGAAAAAATCTGGTAGAAAAAGTTGCACAAGCAACTGTGATAACCCCAGCCTTGAAAGTATTGTCAAGGCAAGAAAAAGAACTGGACTGTTGCACAGTTGTCCTATAGGTTATTTTCAGATGAAAGTTTGCATTTCATTTGAAAATCAAAGTCCCAGAGTCTAGAGGAACACAATCCAAGCTGCTGGAGGTCCAGTGTGAAGTTTCCACAATCAGTGATGGTTTGGGGAGTCACGTCATCTGCTGGTGTAGGTCCACTGTGTTATATCAAGACCAAAAGCAACCAACTACCAGAAAATTTAGAGCACTTCATGCTTTCCTACGCCAACAAGCTTTTTGAAGATTCATTGTCCAGCAGAACTAATACCTGGTTTAATACCCACAGTATCACTCTGCTTAATTAGCCAGCAAACACGCCACACCTAAACCCTATACCCTCTACAATATACAAGGGTGAGTCGAAAATCATAAAGATATAAATCACCTGTCGCAGGTGGAGCCGACGAGGAAGAAGAGAATTATGTAGACAGTGAAGGTGTACAGAACAGCCATTATGGTACCTTTTGGTATGGCCACACTGGGGTTCTTCAGCTCACCTGGAAAAAACAGCTCATTATTTTCTTGATTTCTATATTAAGTCAGTAAAAAAATAATATCCACTAATTATTTTCTTGCAAAAGTGTTAAAATTAAAGAACAATGGTTCTGGTGATAAAGAAAATATTACTTTGCGATAAAACAATGTATATAACAAAGACTGATGGGTTTTGCTGTAAAAAGATACAAATGATAAATTCTCCATACGAATATGCTCATTAAAAAGGAGTTAATATAATATACATGATATTGTATTAAAGTACTGGGAAAAATATTGTGTCAATGCAAAGCCACTCTGTATTTTACAAAAATCAATACATTTATTGTATGTAATGCAAGTCAATGGTTGGTGCCGTTTTAGTGTGTTTCAAGAAACAATGTGTACATTTTCAGGGGTTAGACAATGAAACTAAAACACCTGGTTTAAGACCACAATAATTTATTAATATGGTGTAGGGCCAATACAGCGTCAATTCGTCTTGGGAATGACGCATACAAGTCTTACACAGTGGTCAGAGCGATTTTAAGCCATTCTTCTTGCAGGATAGTGGCCAGGTCACTGCGTGATGCTGGTGGAGGAAAAC
>JAOUQV010000025.1:7184840-7195284 GCA_028565295.1 Aspidoras spilotus | reverse complement strand
AATTGAACCTTCACACTCTGCTCTTACTGGTGCAATGTGCAATTAATGAAGATTGGCCACCAGGCTTGTCCAATTTACCCATGAAACCTCGCACACTAAAATGGCAGGTGTTTCAGTTTCATTGTCTAACCCCTGTATGTACATTATACTTTATTATAGTAAATAGACCTTTTTGCTTTTTTTTTTACCACAAATTAACATTAAAAATATTCGATAAAAACAATGTTAACCTGTAAACAACTTTAATAAAATAATTATAGCATTTACTAAAACATTGTCTCATTTGATTACTTAAAATAAAAATAATGCTAATTATTCAACGTTAAGTGAATGTTTGCGTAATGTTAGTGTCTGTACTTTCATTTGGGAGGAAAAAATGTGTGGCACTGATATGTGATAATTAACTTCTCTTGAATTGCAAAAAATACAATTTCATGTGATGTAATTACAATTTAAAATCAATTCAACATCCAGTAGAATTAATTTTAATTGAATTGAATTTTGAAATTCTGCACACACTCAATTTTTCAAACCTTGCCTTGGCTTTCTGTTATGTTATGTTATGTTATGTTATTGTTAATGTTAAGAAAGAAATAAAGGTCGATTTATAAGTGATTTCTTCACTTTTTTACAACGTTTCAGTTTTTTATTCAACATTTAAATGACAAATGACATTATTTCAATCACATTTCAGCGCCTGAGATCGGTCAAATGCCAGCTGGGAGAGTAATGTGTCTTTTTAATCCAGTAAATTGTTCCTCATGAGCTTGTGTTGCGTCTTCGGTTACTGAAACTCTAGCTTCGGCCTCCGTTAACCTATCTCCTTTCCATGCTACTTTCTCAGACAAACCATTGAGTGATGTTTGCAAAGATGATATTGACGTCGTAATGGTGTCTAGTCGGCTGTCCTTAGCATAGCGATGTTGTGAAAGTGTGGTGAGTTGGGAGCTTATCTCCTAAACTTCAGTGAGCAAATTACAGGGAACTGTGGGTTGCAACGTGGCTTTCTTCTTAATCTGCAATGTTTTATGTTTTAGTACTTCTTTAAGGTAAAAAGTGGAAACTCTTATGTCTCCTGTGTGTCCGACGTATATACTTTATATCAGCTAGAAATATTATCACTTACTAAGGTTATTAAATGGATAAATATTAGTTAACTGAACAGAGATGAATTAAGCAGCCATTTCCTATAGGGTCATTTGACAACCGCTTGGTCTACATTTTTTATTCATAACAGCATGCAGATATCATAGAACAGACTCCATATGCTAGTCAACCACACTTGGCCATCTGCGGTGAGACCCACCAGTGCACCAGTTGCTGAAACACTGGCAGCGCACCTCCCAGCTTCAACTATCTGTCTGCTGTCAGTCAATATCTGGTAAATATTGCTTTACATAAAAAAATAATTGTAATGGAACTACCAGTTTGGAATTTATCAGTGACTACAGGCTTACCAGGTATTCCTAATCCTATGATCATTCTGTGAATAATATACTGTAACTATTACCGGTAAGTGAATTGTGCAAGAGAATAAGCAAACCATCAGAATTACCAGTCAGTACAACTAATTATAATGCAAAATTGACTCGACAAAGCCTCCAATTTACTGTAATGGGACACGCTCACATGCAACAGGATCTCCTAACAGATCTATAATTAATCCGTCTATAATAATTCATACCCTGTATTGCTGTCTTGAATAATAATCTAAACCACACTAATGAGATTAAGGTCCAATTAGAGCGGGATTTTAGTCTCTTATGCACTGAATGATCACTGGATTAAGAACAAATGGCAGGCTGTATATGATCACTGACAAAGTGATTGGTAGTTACTGTATGTCACAATCTGCTCTCAGATAAGGTGTTGATCTGTTCACCACTATACAGCAGCAGTCATCATTTATCGGCTAAAACATGAGTGGGGCGACTTGAAAGATTTGAGCGTTGAACTAGCAAGCAAATGTAGCAGAGCTGCTGCAGTGGGTTGTCATATGCTGTTATTGCTTTGCAATTGTTTGGTTGCACAGATATGTTTCTTGAGATAAGCCGATCAATCGCGTGTCAGCTTTAAGGGCAATTTAGAGACACCAATGAGCCTACAGAATGAAAGAGGTGCATCAACCCATTATAGACAGCTGTTCCTAATCCATTTATTAATTTTTTTACTAAAACTATTTTTTTAACTTAAACTCAATTACTGAACCTTACGAACCACAAAGCCTTTCTCCTACACAGCACATACAATGGCACATTTCAAGCGGCAATACTCCGTTGTCTACCTCGTCTGCTTTACAAACATGCTCCGGGGATAAATAGCAAAATCCCCACTGTTGAGATAACAGCATACAGTCTCGATTTGTTCCCAGTTGGGCCCAAGAACACTAAGTGTTGATGAGACAACTGGGAGTTGGCTGTGATGTGTGAGTTCATGTTAGCACTTGAATGAAAGTAGCAGGTGCCAGATGTATTCAAATGGGAACTACTTCTTAGCAATTCTGAGTAAAAAGTCTTGCAGCATGGTAAGGCCATGTCATATTGAGCCCATTTGTTTTAGTATAAAATAACATATACACACACTGTGCACTTAATCAACCCATGATTCAGGGATGTAGAAAAGAAAATATTTGCCCATGTACCATGGGCCAAATCAATACACAGTGTTTGTTCTACCAAAATATTGGTTTTTAACGTTTCCTCTTCCCCATCTTGGGTGTAAATGTGAGCCAGTGATGAGGCGACCTTATCTTGAATTGTGCAGTCCCTCACCAACTGAATCGAATGTGTGTGAGGTGTGCCTGTTGCTATCTTTCTATATGCCATCAATATAATATTCGTAGATATTTTTATTATATCTTCTCACTACCCATAGTGTATGTAACAAACGGTGAAAAAAACTGATCTGGAAATGCATGAAGTAAGGCAGCCCATACCTCTTCAAAATATAAGAATTCACCTTTCCATTTAAATAGGAACAATGCTCGAGCTGAAAGACTTGATTTTCCTTCTTATTTTCCATCCAGCAAACTAATTTTAATCAGTTGAATCGTACAAACAAATTCATTCAAAATCACGACTAAACTCAATCTAACTCATATTCAGGGTTCGATCCTTCTTCGTTCTGGGTGGGATGATTCGGGAGATTTCTGTGTGGAGTGTACACGTACTCCCTGTCTTGATGCGGGTTTTCTCTGGGTGATTCGGTTTTGTCTCTCAATTAATAAGGAATGAATAAGTATGACTTATTTTTGTAATGTAATGTTCATCCTTGGACCAATATATACATTTTATCAGTATGTGTGTGTAAAAATGCTGATATGATATAAAACATATCAAGTAATTAATGCATAGGCATTCAATTAAATTGTGCATCTAAGATACCTATCGAATTCAAGCAGCATTTTAAATCTGGATCTGACAAGGTCTTTCTAGGGTATTAGTGATTGTCCCTTCCTTGTTCACCATCATTTACATTCTCCCTGCTGATAAGAGATTCCAGTGCAACCCTGACATTTAAATCAGCACCATGATGATGTGCCGGTCTGCAGTAAACTGTATCTAGTCCTCAGAGATCCTCAGATTTTTTTCCCCTGAGGATCTGTGCACAAATACATAGAGGAGAACAGGAAATGTGAAGGAGTGCATGTATTAACAATGCAAGCATACATCGCAATGAACTATTGAATCTCATGTTCGATCTCATCCCCCTGCTTTTCAGTCAGTATACCTGAGCATATATCGACGAGAGCTATACATATATGAATTATATAAAAATATAAGAAATAAAACCGGTATGCGTATAATTTTTTGTTTACCCTTATATGATCCAAGGTTGTATGTGTGAGATGAATAAAAATCTGGCATGAATGATTGATTCTTGGTGATTCCCGCATTGGGGTATTGTACATTACTATATAATGCGGTTCTTACCCCAGCTGCTGGCGGTCCTCCCGCAAAACTCGCCGGTCCTGGGATTCCAGATGAACTCTTTCCATCCGCTCTTGTTGCCGTCTTTTGCCATTTTCTTGGCTGTATGAGTCAAAAATGATGTTGTCACCGGGCTAAAGACTATTCCTTAACACTGGCACGGGCACACACCGCACAAAGGGTTAACCCGATCTGTTATATTAGATCCCTGATAATCACCGACAAATAAAAATGAATCTTTGCGCCCGGTTTCTTTTCTATTATTACTATGAATAAACAACAAAACGAATATAGATGGATGAATGAGGAGGAAAGTTGAGCCGCCGGCTCGTTATCTCATGGCAATGCGCATGCGTCGACAGCAGCCCGGGGCGATCCGCAGAGCGGTGCAGTGCAGGAGGAAAAAAGTGCCGACACTGCGGTAAGAAAAAAAAACCCGGTCTGCCTGTCTCTCAACGCTACACACCTCGACCCTCCTTCTCACAGTGAACACAATAGATCACCCCTCTTGTGAACTGACGCAAAAACGGTTTACCTCACAGAGGCCAATAATGAACACGTGCGCCGCGCCGACTCCGCCCATTAATCACACACCGTGCACGACTGAGTCCTGCATAAGCTACTTCACTACAGCTAGCCTAAATGATATGGCCGTACACTGTGCGAACAGTATGTTATTTGTTTCAAACCCCAATTCCAATAAAGCTGGGTAAATAAAACCAAAATGAACCATTTAAATCTCATGAACTCGTATTATATTCATAATATAACATACATTTGAGGACACACCTCAAATGTTGAAAGTGAGTCATCTTAGTCTGTTCTTTGGTTTTTCAAGTGACCATTAATAAAAAAATAAAAACAATTATGTTATTTGATTTGAATCAGAATTTTAAAGGCAGTGTTTTTCAATGTTATTTCAATTTTAGAACTCTGATCAATGTAAAAAATTGCTGGACCAACTTCGGGATTAATATTTAATTTGTCCCGTTCACGAGGCCTGGTTCGATTATTGAAAATCAAAAGAACAATACACAGATTTATCTTACTGTTTCATGAATAAATATTAGCTCATTTTGAACCTTAGGACTTGTTGGGACATTGTAGCCTCGTCTTTTATCATCAGTCTGTAAATATCTGGGAATTTACAAGACCAGTTACTGGAATCTTGGGAGAGGTATGTTGTCCCATTTATATCGGATGTAGTTAGATTCTGATAAATAATCCTGAGTCTTCCTTGTTTCATAATGGAAGTTCTGGACTGTACCTGGACTCATCTTGTACAAATTTTGTTAGAGCTGTTTATTTTTATAAATTTTGTATTAACGCCTCAGTACAAATTTCCAAACACTTATTTTTCCAGCAAATGCTGCAAAAATGTTTGTATGAGAGTAAATAACACAGCATATTACATATTGCTTAATAAACGCTCTATCCCCTGGCTCTATTTTATGAATACCAATCAAATCAACTCATACTTTAATTGTTTTAGCTAGTTAGCTAAAACAATGTAGAACAATAGATTTTTGGTTTCATTCAGTAAGCAGCCAGTTAAGAAGTTTGTGATGATGCGTAAAATACACCCACCCCGTTAACATACAAAAGATTAATAATGATTAAACAGTGGATAATCATGTAAAAGATTACTTCTATAATAAACTAGTTTCTGTTATCATTTGAATTACAGCAGCTAACAGTCTTCTTCACCTGGAACAAGCAAGGTAAACCAACATAAAGGCCAAAATGGTCAGCTAGGTAAAAGGAACCCATTGACCACTTTATATCTTCAGAAGTCCTTCAGAGAAATGTGAGATCTTTTTGAAAAGACATGTGTCTAAAATTATTCTATCCATTAGGCTTTTAGTTTAGACCGACAAAAACAAGTTTCAATGAAGTTGGAAAATTGTGTAAAACATAAATTAATCATTATAGTTATTTAAAAATATTTTCAACATTTATTCAATTGAATAAACTACAAAGACCAGATATTTAATGTTAAAATGGACAATCTTTGCAAATATTCACTTATTTTGAATTTAATACATATAACACACTCCCTGCAAAAGAATTGGGACAGGGGACGGAAAGACTGGTCAAGTCTAGGAATGTACAAAAAACCTGTTTGGAACATTCCACAGGTAAACAGGTCAATTGGAAGCAGGTGAGTGTGTTGATTGGGTATAAAGGGAGCATCGTTGTAAAGCTTGTTCACAAGCAACGATGTGGAAGGCGAGGTTTATCTCTTTGTGAAACTGCATGAGCAAATAGTCTAACAGTTTAAGAACAATGTTTCTAAATCTGCAATTGAAAGGAATTAGGGATTTCATCATCTACTGTCCATATTATCATCAAAAAAAAATTGAGAATCTTGAGAAATCTCTCCAAGTAAGCTACAAGGCCGAAAAACAACATTCAATGCCCTTGACCTTCGATCCCTCAGGCGGCATTGCATTAAAAACCGACATGATTTTGTAACAGATTTTACCGCATGGACTCAGTAACACATCAGAAAACTATTGTCAGTGAACGCAGCTCATCTTCCATCTACAATTGTTATCAGTGCAAAGTTCAAAAGCCCAAATCTTGTCTGCTGTGGCTTAATAGATAAGGTAAAGGGCTCGGGACCAAGAGATCGCTGGTTCGAACACCACTGCAAGTCATGGCTGAAGTACCATTGAGCAAGGCACCCAACCCCCAACTGCTCCCCATGTGCCTCAGTGAGGGCAGCACACTGCTTCAGGTAATTCAGCCCTGGATGGGCTGAATGCAGATGAAGAATTTTCAATAAAGTATCAATAAAGTATCTATTATTATTATTATATCTTCATATCCTCTGAAGATAACACCTGCATCTCTTTGTGTGATGCTTTAGTTTTGGTGTCCTCTTCTGGTTCAGAGGAAAGTTGCACGAGAAATACGTGAGTTTAAAAGGGAGATCTCTGGTGTAACCAATGAAGTAACAAATGCACTGATCTTGTAAAGCAAATACAGGAAATACAGGCTGTTACATGAGACGTTGACAAGAGGTTCATAAGCTTGAGCAGAAAGAATATATTAGTAATAACATACCAAGACACCAAGCCAACTGTTCAGTTCTTCATATAAAATTTATTTCATGACGATATCAATGCAAATATAGCACTACAGTGATTTCCAAGTTACATCGTATCTTACCATATCAATATATTATGGCACTCATAATATGGCCACCATTTAATTAGACACTCAAAGCCAACAGCTTCTGTAAACTAGTTTTATCTTTAATAATTCTACCCCTTCATCGTATTAAATCGTAACTACATCTCTTAGTATATTTGAAGTACAAATTGGGCACAGTTTACTGTATACAGACCAAGACACAGCCCAACCCTTCACTAAGTTGGAATTCTTAAAGAACTCCAAGCATGCATTGCACCAGCCCTCCACTTCCTCTAATGTGATTCCGCTTCCTGTTTGACAGAAATTGTAGTGATTGTACTGATCATGTCGTGATTGTCTGTGTCGTTGTGGAAGCCATGAGGGCATCATGGTGACACAGTAATGTCAATCTGATACCAGTTACAACCTCACGGTGACCATTTGACCGTGTACTTATTGTGGGTGGTATGACATTATTACAATTGCCCTCCATGACTTGGTGACATTGGGAGGGCACTGATAGTGTAATGGCCATCAAGTCATTTGGTCTTGTCATACCATAAGAACAGTATGATGACACCAAGGCAGCCACTGTGGTTTAACCATGGTATCATAATAGTGTTCCTATAATATTATCATGGTACAGAGGTGTCATCATAAGGCCCTCATGTTGTTACCATGGTTCCATATTGTCATCGTAGTGCTCACATGGAGTTAGCCTGGTACTGTGACATTATCATTGCTTTCCTGTGGCCTTAATAATTATTGTGTTTTTATAGTGTTACTATAGTGTCATCATAGTGTACTCATGGTGTTACAATGATACTGTAATGTCATCATAGTTTTCCCATGGTGTTACCGTAGTGTTCTTATGGTGTTACCATGGCGTCTCTGACAGTGTTCTCGTCATAGTGCTCTCATAAGGATACAATAACTGTCAGAGAAGCATCAAGAAAACACCATGATGACACTCCAGTGATCACAACAGCATACAACAGGATGAAACTCCTGTAATCTTTCATGTAGCACAATGATATTAAGGGTCAGACCATGAGATACCCCTGTAACCTCTTAAAAAGAACAGAATGCAACCACTATACTCAAAATGGTCATCTGGCTTTACAATGATTGCCACCAATACCACAGAATCATCATGATATCACCACTTTAACCTTTCTGTAACACCATGACACAACCAGAAGGGTCAAAACGCTATTACCATAATCCTGTGAAAATGCATTGATGACATGACAATAAATCTATGCTAGCTCTAAAGCCACAAGATGTCATGTGACCATTCAGCTTCTCAGTAGTGCTAAGTAAAAACTGTACAAGTCAGCAATAAATGTTTAGAAAGAAACCACAAGAGAGTTGAAACACAATCACAAAAAAAGAATAAATAAAAAAAAAACCAGATGGAAAGTCAAATGCAACCAAAAAATAAAGAGGTATAATAAGAGAATTGTTACCAGTAGTGAATAACACAGTATGACAAAACTATTTATAACAGCAGTAGTAATTCAATAGCAGCAAAAAAGTATTCAAAATATCCAAAGAGTGACCAAACTGGGCTGGATGTTCCTGTACATAAATAAACAAATAGTTTTTTTTTTTAAAAAAAGCCGTAAAAGTAGAGCCGTTTTAAAGGGACTTGCATAATCCTAGCAGGAGTTATTGTATTGTTTGTGTCTGTGACCGTGCCTTTAGTAAGAGGGCTTGCATTTCGATCGGCCAAACCATTCGGTACAGTGTAGACAGGTTGGCACAGATAGAACTACTGAGTTATTTTATAAAACAAATAAACACCTTGTACTTTTATACACCGTATGCTACAGTATACTTGTCCGTTACAAGTATGAAAGTGGAAAGAATTGCTACATAATCAATACAGTTTTACATATCTATATTACACTCTCGTGTTTGTTTTAGCACATTGTGTGTTTGAGTTCACGTTTATTTTTATTTATTTTTTTGTTCTGTATTGTGCAGTTAGTTCCAGCATTTCAGTTATTCGGTTGAGGAGAGCGATTGTTCAGGCCACACACAGCAAACGAAACCAATCATGGTTGTCGTTTGTCTGATATGAACGGCAGAAGCGGCGTATGTTTGAGGTTGTATACAGTTCTATTCTTTTTGGGTGTGCATTTGTAGGTAAAAGCAATGGAAAATTGACTACCCTCAAACGTACCTCGGGAATTATCCCCTACTGTCGAAACCTACTCTATGAGGAGGCAATAATACTTTAACTTATATACATGGATTATCATATGACACAGAATGGATCCATTTGCAGATCCATTGATACTTTAAATATCTGAACCTTTCCGAAACACCAAGGTGTTGTCAGTCTTCGTTGATTTAGGTCTGGCACTTCAGCCCACCCTGCTCATAACTCATAGATAACTAGTACGTACCAAGAAGCTGTTTAAATAAACAACGACACAAGCACTGATTCCAGACATGAAAAAATATAACTGATTCATTTACAAAGGACTTTCTCCACCTCCGAATCCAGAACAGTCAGAATCGCCAACACCAATACATCAAAGACGCCTAACCATAACTGAGTGAGTTTGATGATGACGATGTTTGAGAAAGTTAATAAATTGCTAATGTTTTTTCATGTAATCTCTATCCAAGACATCTGTAGCAAATTTGTCCTCCGCATTTAACCCGTCCCTGCAGTAAAACACATATATTCACACAAGTGAAGCCTGGAGTCATGAAAAGCTTCACAGCTCCACGGGTTAGGTGCCATACCCAAGGGCACTTCAGATGTTTCACGATTTTGCGGTTTTGGAAATAAAACCGGAGACATTCCGGTCGCAAGCCCGGTCCCTTACCACAAGCCTAGTAGCTTTTATAGAAAGTCTCTTCCAAAACTAAGGGCAGGTGCCAAATCAGTATTCATTTAAAATACACAACCAAAAAAAACACAATATGTACAATAATTATACCTTAACAATAAGGGTCTTAATATTAAACCTATTATAACAAATAAGCACACAGACGTTTAAAATGGCTACTTTATATTGTTTTGAATTTGTCCCCGAAATAGACGTAATGTCACAAAATGTGGCGTGTGATAACAATATAACAATGCAATAATGATGCAAATTTAAAAATGATACCATAAACAATCCTCGATGTATTACAATGTATCAACCCACTGAGGAACCAAGTGTCACAAATGTTGGTAAAGATTATGGTGGGCTAAAGTTTGCTTTAATTATCATTCACTAGGGGAACAAAGCTCAGTTGGTAGAGCGATAGTAATAGAGGTTCGAGTCCTTAGGGTAGAAGTCAACTTATCCCTATGTCACAGAGCACATCTGTGCAGCCGAACGATAATTATGGCGTGTATCATAACATGACTA
>JAOUQV010000025.1:7170401-7180495 GCA_028565295.1 Aspidoras spilotus | reverse complement strand
TGTGAAGGTTCAATTAGCAGGGTAAGAGCACAGTTTTGCTTAAAATATTGCAATGCACACAACATTATGGGTGTCATTCCCAAGACGACTTGACGCTTTATTGGCCGCAGAAGGAGGCCCTACACCACATTAATAAATTATTGCGGTCTAAAACCAGGTGTTTCAGTTTCATTGTCTAACCCCTATAGATTTCAGTGTCTCCATTCTCACTAACAATCCTTTTGTAATATTTGATGATATTTAACAATAAGAGTAAAGGTTACCTGATTCAGAGCTTCTCTAGCTGGCAGACTACTTTGCCTTTGAACCTCCCCTTCTGCCTGCCTCACTCCAGATGTGGAGGATGATCTCCCAAGCCGACCAAGCTCTATTAATGCACACAGACCTTTAATTCAGTTTTTGCCTTTAGGCTATTAAATGTCTTTACAACCCTAGCAAGAACTTGGTAATTAAAACCCACTCCTCCTTCTATTTAATATACAGTGAACAATCACTGGATCAGGAACACCTGGAAAGTTGCAATCTGCTCTCATATAAGGTGTTGACCTGTGCGGCAGAAGGCAACATTTACCAGCTATGTGTAAATAGAGCGAATTTGGTGAGCAGTGCTTCAGCAACAGCTGAATCTGTGGGTTGTTCCCATACAACAGTGTTAGCCAAATGTCACTTAGCAGCCAGCCATGTGTGGTTAATCCGTGAGGCACCTGTCGATATAGACAGGTGAACTGGCGGAGCTGATGCAGCAGTCATTAGTCGGTTTTTATCTTATGGAGAATGTTCACCACCTTGTGGACACCCCGAAGTCTGTATGCTGTAATGAATCAAAAAAGCAGACCAAACTGTTATAGGCAGGTGTTCCTAATTCAATGATCCAGCATATTCCTGGACTGCTTTCAAAATTCTTGTTAATCTTTAAAATACATAGCATTAAAAAATAACTAAAGTCAAACATTTGCTAGCACAAACAACTACAGTAGTATCTACATATCAGTTGTATGATTAGAAATACAGTAGTTTATACTGATGTAATAAATTGAAATGACCTCCATTGCGGCAGGAAGGAAAGGTCTGACATGGCAGTGGCAGTCCTGTGCGGGGCAATACCCTGAAGCCTGGTGGCCCATCCACCCCTGCTAAACTCTCACTGTGCCCAATTCTTCCTGAAGCCCGCACAGGGATTCCAGAAACTCCTCCAGACCGACCACTACCCCCAGCATCTTCTTTGTCTTTTCTTAGGAGAGCATCAGTACTTCCATTCCATACACGTCCTTCTTCTTCTACACACCGAGAGGAAATAACATGTTACGTTGCTTAGCAAAGACTACACAAAATCCCATCCACAAACACTCCATGTTTTAAATATTTGGGAAACTCAGGAATCACTAGCTCAGATGTTGGATCTGAGAAAATACTAACATAGCATTGTTGTAGGTACAGTCCTGCAATATTAGACTTTGGCACTCCTGTTATTAATGCTGACACTGTTTTTCTTTTCGGCATCCTCCCTCTCCCTTGCACTCTTTGATGTGTATTTTTCATTTGCCTTTTATTATGCTACTATATTATAATGCTATTATAAACCATCACTGAAAAGCAAAGTACTTGAAGAAAACTAGTCAAATATAAAATTCTGTCATTTGAATTTCTTTGGATGAAAGAAATAGTCTCTTACTTTCTGCCTCCCTGCTGCCGTGGCTGAAGGACAGCTTCCTGTGCATGGGCCAGTAGGCCTGATCATCTGCAAAGCCTACAGCACTCCCACTAGCATCCCAGGGCAGGAACCCAGGCTTGGTATGTGGGAGCTGGGTGCTCCCAGCCTTGTTACTACCTTCCGGCTGCAGGGAGGGAATTGGTGTACCAGCACGCAGGCTGTCATAGGCTGGAGGCCGACGGAATCCTGTGGATGGGTATGTCCAGAGCAGTGGGCTGTCTGCAGGTGGGGGCTTATAGGCCGGAAGGTGTGTGTGAGGAGTGTGTGTACGCTGAACTGAGCGAGATGGAGGCCTCTGTGATGCTGAGGAAATGGATGGGGTCCCTGATGATGTTGTCGGAGACGATACTGAAGAAAGGCTAGTAGTCGTGTTGGCAGCAGTAGCGGCAGCCATGTCAACTTGGCTGGATGACTGTGAGATTGGTGTGTCTCTCTCTCTATCACGATCCCTCTCTCTGTCTCTTTCCTTTTCACGCTCTCTTTCCCTCTGTGCTTTGTCTGACTTCAGTAAAAAACTGACTGACTTGCCCTCTTTGGCCTGTGTCTGAGTTTGTGTTGACGACTGAAAGGTACCATGTGAGGCCTTACTTGACTCTTTCTCAGGTTTTCGATAATGATGGTAATGTGATGGCCGGTGATGTGGGTGGTGATGGTGATGATGATGAGAGTATGGTGAGGAAGATTTTGAAGATGGAGGCAAAGGTGTTGAGTGGCTCCGCGCTCGTAGACCTGGTGCTGGACCTTCCTTCCTCTCCTTTTCCTTGTCTCCAACTGTTGCTTCCTTTGAAACAGAAGCACCAATAGTAGGTGGTAGGCTGGCTGGTGATGGGCTGCTAGTGGATCCCAGCTTACCAGAGCCACTCTTTGGAGGAGGAAAAGCCAATAGAGGTGGCTTGTGTTGAAGCAAGTTGGGAAAAGGTGCTGGGATCTTACTGGAACCAATCTCTGACTCTGATTTGGTGCCTGGTAAAAGGAAAGGGGTAGGGGCTCTAGGAGGATGTGGTGAGGATGAAAGAGGCTGAGGTACAGGTGTAGAGGATGCTGAGCAGGAAGATGAAGGTAATGGAGAGGAGTGAGAGATGGAGACAGCGGATTTAGGTTTAGAGGATGGCAAAGGGCAGGAGGGTGTTGAAGATGAGGGTCGAGGGAGTGAAGAAGATGCGGAGGATGAAGAGGCAGAAGAGGACGTGTAAGCTTTTGATGACTTAACACGATCATGCTTGGGTGGGAGGCGTCGGTGGTGAGCATCATTTGCCACTGGGTACTTCATCTCCTCATAGATAGCCTCCTCGCCTGGATCTGAGTCCGAATCAGGTGTTGTAGCCGAGGGTGTTGACACACCAGGCGTCTCTCGGGAGAACACTTGACCCACCATCTCAATGTATACAGGCTCATCATCACTGGTTCTCTCAGTAGTCTGGAACGGCAGGGGTGTGGCTGGGGGTGGAAGCCGAAGGGGGGGGACATCAAAGGACAGTTGGGTGCTTGGGCTCCGTTTGGGTTTTTGAGGAGGAACTTTCCTATTTAATAATTCACCAGAGTCGGACTTCTTCATTGCTAGAGAGACATATAAAAAGTAGGATTTGAGAATAGGAATAAGAGGACGATAAAAGACAAGAATATGAATTGAATTTTTCATAACAGACAACAGCTTTTGCAAGCGTGAAAGTCCAAGTCTCCAGAGACTTTTGCCATGTTAATGTTCATGTTTTGTTGGGTCTTGCATATTATTTGTGTTTTGCTTGAACAAGACTATTGAGATTTCTGCTTCATGTTTCCATCGGACTGCTTACACTTATGCTTCTGTGTTTTTTGCAAGAATGTTGAGGAGATGCAGAGAATACCTCAGTTTGTTTGCTTATCTTCTGAGCATTGCCGCATGTTATGTCTATTCCGCCAAACAGTCTATTTTCTCCAAACAAAAATGGCGGCATTTTGTTTTTATGTGTGCAAAATTAAACAAAACTGCTATTGTCTCCTAAACCTGTGTGTGGCTTGTTACAGTTATACAGTCCTGTGAAAAGTCTTTATCTTGTGCAAAGAACAGCAGTGAAGCAAAGTTCTTACAGTGAATCTCATAGAATCTGGCACACTTCTTCTGGAGATAATACAACTGTTAGGAAAAAAATATCATCATGACGCACTTTGCACAATAGTGCTACAAACACCTGAAAGTGAAAGTGATACATTTTTGCCACTATGTTTGCACACAGCGGAATTGGTCCTCTGCATTTAACCCATCCGTGCAGTGAAACACACACATACACACACAGGTGAAGTGAGCACACATGCCTGGAGCAGTGAGCAGTCAGCACAGCGCCTGGGGAGCAACTGGGGGTTAGGTGCCTTGCTCAAGGGCACTCCAGGTATGACTTGTTGGTACTTGGAATCGAAACAGGGACCGTCCGGTCGCAAGCCTGGTTCCTTAACCACAAGCCTACGACTGCCCTCAACCTTACAGGTGGCATATGATCAATAATAACGTGCCCCAATTAGTGGTTATGTAATATATTATATAATATATTGTTTTTCTTACTGATAAACACTTTTTTTATAGCGTTCGTGTTTGGAAAAGTAATGTTTCGAAATCTAAGCCAGAAAATTAGAATAGTCTACAACTTTTAAATAGTAGTGTACAAATCTGATATTCTTTATGTTTGTTGACTTTACCACTTTATTTAATTAAAGGTTAAATCTGTCCACAGTTCTTTATAATAGAAAATGCCATGTCCCCTCATTGCATTAAAAAATGTCGCAGTGCAGATTAATAATACACGGTGAGCACAAAAACAATGTGTCTTTCTTAAAATATTCCCACACAATTATGGCTACAGTTGCAGAAACCCATAAACCTTCTGATCAGTGCCTAATGCTCTTGTTATAGAGTAGGTAACTGGTTCAAACCCCAGCAATTCCAAGCTGCCCCTGTTGGGTTCTTGAGCAAGAACGAAATCTTTCGATGGGTTTGTGGTGGGGTTGGTATCATGTGCATTCACCAAAAAAGATTGCCCATGCTGCCCCGACATCATGCCAGCATATTTTTTTTATTATAATGATCACAGATTGGTTTTATATTACCTATATATCAATGTTTATCTGTTTTATTTAAGTATGAATCTGAAAACAGTTAAATATGATTATTTATGTATAAACTATGTGAAGATATGCTTAATCCACGGCACAGTGATGCAGTGAGTAGTGCCTCATAGTAAGAAGGACCTGAGTCGGACGTCTCCCTGTGTTTGTGTGGGTTTTCTCTTTGTGCCTCCGGCATTCCACATAAATACACAGAAGTCCTTAGCGTGTAAAAGTGTATGTGTGAATGAATAATCATAAATGTATTAGGTGTGTGTGTGCCAGGGTGTCATACACATGCACGAGCCACTGGAGTGGTTGTTTGGCCAGGACATCAAACAGTCAAACATGTCAATGTCTTGTCGAATGTGAAGAATTTAAAATACACAGAACAACTTCATTGTCAGTGTGATGCTGAACTTTTACCTCATGCTCATTGTAAACATCAGAAATTTGCATCAGTTTTGCATTAAACAAAACTGGGGCTCGCCCAGGAACTGACGACCTTAAAAACAACCCATCCCACACACATAGCCCTTATGCACTCACTATTCTTCTTCTCAAGGTGTTTGGGTGCGTGTTGAGATGGTGGAGGCGGAGGGGCATCAGATGGTGGGTGTCCACACCGGACAGAGTGCTCCTGTTGGGGTGTGGAACTGAGGCGGGTATTTGGGTGACGTCTGGGCTTAGCAGGAGGGCATCGTCCAGTCTGAGAGAGTGTCTGAGTGTCCGAGTCAGGGTCCTCACCATTTTCAAGACCATCTCCTTCTCCAGCACCCACAGCATGGCATGACTGAGAGCGTGGAGCCATGACAGCAGCACAGGAATGCGGTGAGAGGTCCTGAGATGCGGGCATGGTCATGAAGCCCATGCGGAAGTGACGCCGGAATGATGCCAGGTCGCGCACCTTCCCCACTGTGGCTGCAGAGGCATCTTTACAACTGTTAGGAAAAAGATATCATCATGATGCACTTTGCACAATAGTGCTGCTGTGATTTACGTTAAGCAAACACTGGACTGCAAACACCTTACAGGTGGCATATGATCAATAATAACGTGCCCCAATTAGTGGTTATGTCACAATTGGCTCTCATATAGTCCACTGTACAGCACAAGGCAAGATTGACATTGAGTGTGACTTTGACCTTGGACAGATATTTTGAGACTGGAGGTGTAGTGTCAGTGTTTCAGCAACAGCTAAAATGAATTTACATTTAGACCAGCCCCAAGGTGTTCTTAATCCAGTGATCGTTTAGAGTATAAAAGCAACCTTATTTACAGTAACATTTTGCTGTCATCGCTTTCCACACTCTATATCGCTCGCAGTTCTTGCACCTGAAATGTGCTTTAAATATATCAGTCAGTTTCATTCTGCACACACACATAGATACATTTGCCATGTGTAGTGTAACCTCCTGTTCACTGACACAGTGATAAGAACAACGTGTACAGCCTTGTCAGTGATAAATACACACTAGTTTCTGTCATATTCTCAACTCGGGTTACCTCTTTATTTGAATCCATCCATTTCCCCTGTTTATCCACCCATCCTCCTTTCTTATCCATCATCCATTTGCACTTTGTTTTTGATCCAACCACTCTCCTTCTGTATCCTTTCTCTTTTCTTCTCATCTTAAGTGTCTCCTCTTATCCACTCATTTCCCTTTCCCTTAACCTTGTGATCCTTCTAGTTTCTTGCTATTTTCCTTTCATCCGCTTGTTTCGCTCTCCCATATCCTCTCATCTTTTTAATTTCTCTCTCTTTCCTCTCATTTATACTTTCCCACACCTTTGTCCTCTCATTTCTATTCTTTCTTATCCTCTCATCCACCCATTCTCCTAATTTGTTCTTTTACACATATAGTTTCTCTCACTATTCCTCTCATCCACCCTTCCCTCCTCTGTATTCTCATCCTCCTTTCCTTCATTTTCTAGTCCTCTCATCCACGCATTTCCCCCTCTATTATCTTCTCATCCTTCTACTTACGATCAGCCACCCGATTTCCCATCCTTCCATCCGCCTATATTTTGCAACATTCACTCCACCTTATCCTTCTATTCTCCTTCGCTTGCCCCCTTCCCCGCATCTTTCCCTGCAGCAAACTCCTTCCCTAACAAACACCGACCCCATCTGTTACCATGGCAACTAAGCCGTTGTTTGTTTGTTTGTTTTTTGACATAATTCCATGTACACATTGTCTGGCACACATACACACAGCCACATAATGCCTGTCTGGATTATTAGGTGTGGCATAGCAGCATATTTGTGGGGTTACACATACACACACAGCTTTATTCCTCAATATACAGACAGTATAACTGACCCAGCTTAAGGTGACTGCCTAAGGGTACCCAAACACTACCAAAGGAATAAAGACCTGCAGTCCTACCAGGAATCAGTCCAATAAGATAATGAAAGTGCAACACAATGAACACATTAAGAACACAAAGGGATTGCATGTCTTAACCCCAAAAAAGGACCATGTTGAACAATGACATAGAGCATTCAGACAGTATCCTGATGCGATATTATAAAAAAAGTGAGTACCTACTAAAATGTCCACAGTTTTTAAAAAAATGTCCTGTTGAAAACCTGAACCTCTCTACAAAAAGATTTAATATCACCATATTGTTGTGATATGTCTTACAAGCTCCTCCTGAAACAAAAGTAATAAGCTACACAATAGTGTGCACATTTGGAATGCTCGTGCATGTGTATTCGTGTGTTTTATATTTCTGATCTGCAGTGGGTCAGACTGACATCCCACAACAGTTAATGTGTATTCATTTCAAGCACAGAACTGATAACACATGGCAACTGTGCTTGGAAAGAGAAAATGCAAGGAACTGAGGCACTGACTGTGGTTATGTATTTTACTGATATTAGAATAAATAAAGCCATGAAAGGTGTGGAATATTGGAGGGTAAGCAGAATTGGTCACATGAATTAATTACTGATACATATAAAGGTACCATTAATTAATATTAAAAAGATTTGCATATTAAAAAGAAGGATAAATGCCAAATTAATGATGAATAGGTAATAATGGGTGGATGAATGGATTGCAGGATGGATAGATTAGGGGTAGTGAAGAGAGATGAATATCTAAAGATGGGTAAAGTTTTAAAAGGATGGCTAGAACAGTGGATAGACATAGGTTACCGAATAGATGAGGATGGGTAGAGGAATAGAGAAATGGATTGATAGATTAGGAGGCATAAAGATGGATATGTGGATAGATGGGTTGAGGGTTGGAAGGATGGGTGGATTGCAAAATGTGTGAATAGAAGGGTGGATGGATGGGTGACTGGATGGAAAGATGGGGAGAAAATACAGATGGATGAATACATGGCTGGATAGGTGGGTGGACATATGGCTGGAAGAGAGTGAAGTAGTACAGTATATGTGGATAGATCGACAGTTAAAGAGATGTATGGCACATGTTATGGATAGAGGTGATACAGGTGATAGATAAATAGAGGATAGATAGATGGATTAGGGGAATTAGAAGAGATGTTTGTTGAATGAACCAATGAATCGTTGACCAATTCATAGTACACATAGTAGAACAGGTGGATTTATTGATGCAAGTTTGAATGGATTGATGGATGGGGATGAAATAGGAATGAATGACAGATAGATGGCTGGACGGATGGATATATAGATGGATGAACAGATGGAATAATGGATAGAATTACAGGAGAAAATTTGAGATGTATGTACAAACCTGATTCCAAAAAAGTTGGGGCAAAGTATAAGTTGTAAATAAAAATGGAATGCAATGACGTGGAAGTTTCAAAATTCCATATTTTATTCAGAATAGAACATAGATGCCATATCAAATGTTTACACTGAGAAAATGTATCATGTAAAGAAAGAAATTAGGTTAGAATTTAAATATAGTGACAGCAACACATCTCAAAACGTTGGGACAATGCCATGTTTACCACTGTGAAACATCCCCTTTTCTCTTTACAACAATTCACAGATTATGTTCTCTGGAAATATTCCTGAGCCCATTTTGTGATTTTTAATACAGAAGCATGTCTGTATGTGATGTAGTGCCGTCTACGTGCCCGAAGATCAAGGGCATCCAGTATAGTTATCCTTACACACACAGTCTTCCAGATTCTTTGAATCTTTTGATGATATTATGCACTGTAGATGCTGATATGTTTAAACTCATTTTTACTTCAGAGAGCCGCTGCCACTCCAACATGCTCTTTATACCCAGTCATGTTAATGACCTATTGCCAATTGACCTAATAAGTTTGTAATTCTTTGTACTTTTAACTTTTCCAGCTTCTTAATGCCTTGTCCCAACTTTTTTTGAGATTTTTGTTGCTGTCAGGAAATTTCAAATGAGCCAATATTTGGCATTACATTTCAAAATATCTCGATTTTGACATTTGATATGTTGTCTATGTTCTATTCGGAATACAATATCAGTTTTTTATTGCATCCTGTTTTTACTTACAGTTTGTACTTTGTCCCAACTTTTTTGGAATCAGGTTTGTATGTATGGAGTCTCAATGGTGTTTAGTTCCACCAAGTTGGCTAGCCAGTCAAGCACTGTGATGGCATGGGCATCAAACCAGGCTTTGGTGCTTCTGGCGGCATGGGCAGAGGCCAGGTCCTGCTGAAAAATAAAATCTGCATCTCCATACAGATCCTCAGCTGAATTGATCATGAAGTCCTGTAAAATATTCTGGTGGACTGTGGATATTACACACTGGACCTCAAGCAGTTTGGGTTCTGTTCCTCACCAGTCTTCCTCCAAACCCTTGGACATTGATTCCCAAATAAAAGGCATACTTTATTTTTATCAAAAAAGAGGACCTTGGACCAGGTTCAGAAGTGGTTTAACCTGAGACTCAACCGTTGTAGCCCAGCTCTTTACGTCTGAATGTGGTGGTTTTTGAATCTGTGATTCTGCTTCATTCCACTCTTTCTAGATCTCTTTTGATTATCTGCTGAAGACCACAGGTTATCTCTTTTTATGTTGCATCTTCTTCTGCCACATTTTGTCCTTCCACTATGTAGTTTGGTCTGAATTCTCTACAATCTATTTTTTTCAAAATCCCACTTTTGTGGGTTTTATGAGCTGGAAGAAGAAATTATGTAAAAATATTAAAATAAATACTTGAAATTGTTTAAAGTGTGGGCTCTGAATCTTTAATCTATGAAACTTTTTAAATGGAATTATAGAATTTAACCATGATATTAAAATTGTTTAGAATAGGTATGTATATACAGTATAAACACAGGATACATACATACAGTATAAACACATAGATACACACATTA
>JAOUQV010000025.1:7143608-7153990 GCA_028565295.1 Aspidoras spilotus | reverse complement strand
ACTGTGCTCTTACCCTGCTAATTGAACCTTCACACACTGCTCTTACTGGTGCAATGTGCAATTAATGAAGATTGGCCTCCAGGCTTGTCCAATTTAGCCATGAAACCTCCCTCACTAAAATGACAGGTGTTTCAGTTTCATTGTGTAACCCCTGTATTTATCAGACATTTTGCAGTACATTGTTCTAAAATACGGACAAAAAACTGCATCCCCTACAGATATTTTTTAGTACAAATTAAACAATACTGGAATTAGATCAACATAACAGGACCAAAGTTTCTTAAGGGGCAGCACATGACCATCCAAGCACCCTTGACTGATTATTTTGGCTATGTATCTGTCTCCTTGTCTAATCAGATGATCGACTTGCTCAAGAGCCTCTGCTTTGATCCAGTCAAAGGGCAATCACATTCAGCGTAATTGATACATTAATATAATGCAATCAGTGCCCGGGATGTCAAACAGAGACTGAAGTCAGAGCTACAGCACACCTCCCTTTTTGTTAGACTCTGACATTTTCAAATATGATTCAGGCTAATGGCTCTTAACTAACCTGTGCTTCGGCTTGTGGAAATTCTGTTAGAACTTGACATGTGTAATGGTGCTAGGAGCAAAGGATCTATCAAAGGCGGGAGGAAAATGGGGAAATGCTATTTCTCTATAGCAGACAAGGAGGGGTGAGCCTTCTCATTCTTCAGGGTATTAAGGGATACTGTTGTCCCTCTGATTTGGTTACAGAAGGCCAGAGGAAAATCTTGAGCTTGTTATTGAATGAAACACAATAAGGGTTTGTATGTGTTCTATGCAGGCAGAAAGAGTGAGACTGAATAACATGCTTAACATTTTTTCTTTTCAGATATATTTTTTTAAATGCAGGTTTTAGATGTACACGTATGGCTTCAGAATCTGAACACAATGTCCACAAAGTACTGTATTCGTGGGTAATGTGTTATTCTCATACTTACAGGTTACATTATACTTTCTTATCAGTTAACTCCATAAGTTACAGCTTATTACACCGAGTAAATTGTGCATTAAACAATAGAAACTTTGGCTTACAACTTTAGCATTGCTAGCTGCTGCATTTTCTGTCACTCAGTATTGTATGTTATTGAAATCCTCGAATCTTCGTGTCAAAACAAACCCAGAAGCCTAAAGGTCTTTCTCTGGCCTCATAATAACATTAGGTTTAGTCCTTTTGAGTGCTTCTGTTTGTATTCCTTTTTGTGATTCAGCCTTAACATAGTCATGACAAATAATGTATCAGTGGAGCAGAAGCCATGTTTATTTTATTATCCATGCACACCTCATGTCTAATGGTATATTGCTTATTTAGAAGCTTCTACAAAGCTGAAGTGGAGCAAGGGTTAGATTTATTGCTAATGACAGTGGTTTTTCCCTTAGGGAGTTCAGGGGCACCAAGGGTCAATGTGTCTGCCGGTTAATCAGTACAGGAGCCATCCACCCTGCCACAGGCTAGTGTTGTATCCACTAAGGCCGTGTAATTGGTTTAGATGGACACACTTAGTTTTGCTGACCTGTACGCTAATTGTCCCCAGGATACACTGGGAGGAAATCCTCAAGCCATACAACCAAAGAGAAATGTAGTGGATGGTGCTGATGGTGCAATTGAAAAGAGTGTGTGTGCCATTGTAGATCATGATGACAGACATCAGTTTGACAACTCAATATTGGAGGATTGAATTCCACTCTTGGACTCGTCTTTTTTTGACAAATGCTCATGCAAGTTGATTTTTCTGAAAATTGGTTTCATACTGAAAAAAAAAACATTGATTGTCATTATAACAATTGTGAGAGTACATACTGCTTCTGCATGATACCAGCCATCAGGTAGGACACATCATGTCCCACATGGTTCAAACCCTGCTTCAGTTTCCTCAGGCTTTGCCATTGATTTATCTGGAATTTTTCTGTTCTCCCAGCCAGCTGATCAGCTCCTAATGAAGCCGCAACTGCTTGTGTGAGATGAGGGCCATTAGGCATAATGGCAGTGTACATCAAAGAGGCATGCGTCGAGTGGTTGCAGGAGAAAACAAGGTTAGAGACAGAGTCGCCGCACAGACTGGTCGTCTGCGGCCATCGTAATTTATAACAATGCCCCTGAGCCCATGCCTGGGACTGAGTCTAAGATTGACAGTGTAGAGACAGCCGGAGAGTTTTCTAATGCCTGTCTGCTCTTTATCCGGATGAGGAACAGCAGTCCATTGACTTTGGCAAACAAGGTTTCATTGTTTCTACTGTATCTTAAGTGGTGCTGATATAGGTGGTGCCAAGGGGCAACTTTGCTCTGTAAAATACACTTCAAAGCAAAGTAGTTCATGCTGTTTGTAGTCATTAATCCAAAGGTTGGATGAAACATTTGTTTAGATTTCTTTGCAGAGTAAAGTGAGAAGGAATTAAGCTACATGTACCTTATGCACTACTATTTTTGTTTTACGGAAAACGTTCACCAGTTAATAAGTATATAGTGATTTGAACATGGCGCCTGAAACACAAAAGAACCTTCCACACAGGCCACCTGTCATCAATTATTAAGCCAAGTTTGGATTGATTGATAAACCGCCTAATGGGTTTCCCAATTACCACTGTTAGAAGGGTTTTATTGCTAATAAAAAACAGCAGAAATTATAGATTGGGCCTTGAGTAGTCACAGACTGACAATAGCACCTTGTCTCTGTACTGTACACCCACACAAACATTCAAAGAGAAACATGGTGCATTTTAAATTGTTGGGTCCTCAGGCACAAAATCAGGTATGGTTCTGTAGTAGGAATCACTGCATGGGCTCAGAAACACTTCCACAAATCAATATTTGTGAACACATTTGTTGCTCGTGCAATCCACAAATGCAAGTTGAAACTGTATTGCGTATAGAATAAGCATTGTGTCAACATGGTTGCTTTTTCTGGACCAAGGCTCATTTAAAATGGACTAAGACAAAAATAAAAACTGTTCTAAGGTCATTCAATTATTCATTTTCTATACCCACTTAATCATAGTTTTAGCGTCACAGGCAAGCCGGAGCCCATCTTCCAACTCTGGGCTCAAGGGCAGAAACAACACTAGCCAGGGCACCAATCCACATGCACATAATCACACACACACATTCATGCACTAAAAGGCAATATAGAGACCCCAATTAAATTATCATGCATGTCCTCGGAATACTCGAGGAAACCGGAGTACCTGAAGAAAACCCACGCGAACATGGGGAGAAAGTGTAAACTCCACACAGAAATTTCCAGTTGCCCCACCCGGGATCTTATTGCTGTGAGGCCACAGCACTATCTACTGCACCACCGTGCCGCCTGTTGTAAGGTCAGGTGACTCAAAATTCGTGATTTATTTTGAAAATCATGAGTACATGCTTAGAAATATTTAAATCAAATTAGTTTGGAAAAAATAATATGCAGGACACAAACAAAAGACATATCTATGAAGGATAATCTTATCCTATGTCTAAAACCAAAGCCGAATGAGTGTCAGCAAAAGCAGTGTCTTCTTGTGTGAGACTCTCGTGTCTGCTGCTACAACGGCACAAAGCTGAACTCATTGTGTTATTCAGTTTTTCATTGTACTCCTAAAGTGTAAGGTCACTAAGGCCCTGACCCCTAATTGAGGAGAGAGCCACTGCTTGTCTCCTGAATAACAGGATTATTTCTAAGAAATGTGCTTGTGTTGATTTCTTTGTTAAAATAAGCTTAAGTTTCTCGACAGGACCGTATTGTCCCAGTTGGTGTTGTCTGGTCAGTCAACTTCTCCCAACTTTCCTCCTATGCTGAAATGAATGTATTTACAACAGGGTGCCTGCTGGATTGTTGGCTGTTATTTTCAGGCTGGATTCTATTAGATGCAGTTGAGGATCTAGTGTAATGCCATTACTAGATTTATCACCTGGTCATGTTTCGGGTCTAATGTCTGGGATTAGTTACAGAAAGGCTTTTAAGAAGCAACTCAACAGAGCGCGGCATGAGAATGAAGATTGTTTGTAGTGTTAAATTGGTTATCCTGAAATTGTTTTATGTTCACTGTGTTAAAGGGATTGCAATAAGCAACAAAACACTACATATCAGCTAATGTTTTATGCAATTGATGGAATGGTTGAATATCAGAATTTTATTACAAACACACACACACACACACACACACTATAGGGCTTTCTTAAAGACTTTAACAGAGGTCTTGATGAATTCCTAAAGGTAAGTGTTTAAGTCACGGAAAAAGCATTCATGGCATAGACACTCATGAGTTTACCACAGGTTGCAGTGCAGACAGACTGCTTCTTAAACACCATCACTGTCTGGCTTGCACTCTTCAAGAGGTTGCTCTTAGGTGCACTTAATGCTGAGTAGTCCACACACACACACACACACACACACACACATACACACAAGTATGTATTGGCCTGGGACCAGAGGCAGTGTATAAGGGGAGAGATGGGCGGTCAGACAGAAGGTACATTAGGAGCAGACGGCCCAGGCTCCTGTACAAAACCACAGGGGGGTTATCACCAGAAAGAGAGAGGCATGGATTGATATGATGGGTGAAGGTGAGAGAACAGTTTGAAGTGGAGCTGATGAGAATGTTTTAGGCAACACAAGTCACAGTGCCATCTTAGGAAATGTGTGTGACAGAAGGTAACAGATTAAAGCATGTAGAGTATGTTATGATTTATTATATTTACACTTTATATGCATGGATTTGTTCTAAATATCATTGCATTCTTAGTTCTTATTCATTTTTTAGCATTGAAAATTATTTGTACTGTCGACCACTTGATTGGGGGAAAAAGCTTATTTGATAATAATAATAATATTTTTTAAATAACAGTCGACAGATGTTGGCAACAGACTCCAGGCGAGCCTTAGCCCGCAGCAACTCTGCTAGTCCGATGATCACTTATCAGATCAGCCACAAGTGGCCGGCCGCTGTGTGACCCTCTGCTGGATATTTGTTTATGATTCATCCACTCGGTGCACACATGATACTATGGTATGTGAACAGCCCACAAGTGCAGCTGTTGCTAAAACACTGAGACTACATTTCCAGGCTTCAATTATCTGTCCGTGGTTAAAGATGCTCCACTCACTCTGTTTACCTATATCTATTTCAGATATTTTCCTTCTGCAGTTCCTAATATGAGAGCCAAATGGATTGTGATGTATCACCATTTGGGTCACTTTATCAGTGATCATATGGCACCTGCTAGGTTTTCCTAATCCAGTGATCCTTCATATAGCCAGTTTATCTATTATCATTACTACAAATTGTACAAAGAGTTCAAACAATGATTAATAAATAAAGTTAATAAATAATAATAAATTAATAAATAATAAAGTTATTAATCTGTACCATTTTGAGATTTGCACAAATATCAAGTGTGTTATAAATAAAATGTATTATTAATATTAGGTGATATTATATTAGTGTATCAAAATATTTTGATGTACTATACTCATTAGAATGTTTATACGTGACTTTATACACTGAGCCATGATCTAATACATGCTGATTGCTCTAATACGTGGCTCAAGTTTCCCGTTTGGCTGCTCCGCTTCCTTCGAGATAATTTGGGATGGGATACAATGTGCCATTGTTTGATCTGATCTATTTTAATGGACACACTGATGACAGATTCAGTCGTCATGTCTGACATTAATACTCTGTGGATTCTGTGACACAGTATTAGGTTTTGAAACCAAGTCAAATTTTTGAAGCCCTGCAACTTAAAAAAGCAGTCCTTTGTGTGTTTGTTGTGACAAAAAAAGCATTAAAATGTATAGAAAGTCTACGGATTTAAAAATGTGAATTTAGTTGTCAGAGTCTGCACCAGTGTGTAAATAACATTCCTGAATTCATTCAACTGAGAGGCCATAATAGAAATGTTCACATTTTAATAGTGATAGCACCAGGCAGTTGTATTGTCTCTTGGGGGCACTGTTGTTCAAACTATTACAGCACACTATTCACAGCATGTTTTCCAATAACAGCATGTCCACCAGCCTGTGTGCCATCATTAGAGAACAGAAGCTAAAACTACCAGAAGCTAGTGATAAATGCAAATACAAGATTACTTTATTACAGTTACAGGGAATCTTTTCTGAAATGCAATATATTTAGTAATATTATATTATATGTGGCATGTGGCATAGTATAAGGTACAAAGTGCCCCAGTGGGCACTTACACTAGCCAATTTATTAGGTTCACCTTTCTAGTAAATGATTGGACCCCTCGTTTGTCCTCAGGACTGCCTTAATTTTTCATGGTATACCTTTCAGAGATGCTATTCTGCATTACTAAGTTGTAATTAGTAGTTTTTTTTTAGTTAATGTTGTCTTTCTATCATCTCCCCCATTCTCCCCGGACCTCTCTAATCATTTTTGTCCACACAATCACTTGATATTTTCTCTCTTTGAGATAATTCTCTGTTAACCCTGGTTGTGCATGGAGATCCTAGTAGATCAGGAGTTTCTGAAATAATCAGACCAGCCTGTCCGGCACTAACAAGAATGCCAAATTTTAAAGTAACTTAAATCACCTTTCATCCCCATTGATGCACTTTAGCAGTTTTCTTGATCACCTCTACATGTGAATTTAGACCAACTCTAGTGGGTTGTGACTGGCTGAAATGATACCTGTGTTAAAAAGCAATTAAACAGGTGTACCTCATAAAGTGGCCAGTGAGTGTATAAAAGGGGGTTTACCTGTCAATATCTACCAGGTATGCGTAAACAGAATATCTGAGTGACTTTGATCACAGACAGAGAGTTAGATCACAGAGGTGTGGTGCCTGTGTTTCAGAACAGTTGATCTGAGAGGCAAGTATCAAACTAGTGAGGTGAATTTGCGGGGCTGCTGCAAAGGACATGTGTGTGGAGGCTCTTTCTTGAGTTTGTTTTCTGGGTCTGCATGCTGCATTCTTAATCCAGTCTCCAACTATCAATCATCCATGTTCCTTTATGTCACTTGAAACTTTCTGACTACAAACAGACCCAATGCATCTCTCTCTCATGACCATCACGTCTTTATTAATCTCAGTGTCGCCGACCATGCTACCCCATGTTGAGAAGTCTGTGAGACGGCTAGTTTCAGATAGCAGTAGGCAGCTTGATTTGAGCGCTGTTAAGCCTTCATTCTTATATAAACTAATTCTTGTTTTCAACAACAGCCAAACATTTTTCAGAATTGTGGAATTATTTGGCACCACAAGAAAACGGGGCATGCACCAGGCATGTAAGTCCACCTCTGAAAAAATAATTAAGGTAGAAAGCTAGAATGAGATGAAATCTTGTGTTGGGTTTTGGTCAGTATCAGGGCTTTGGCATGATATCGCCGAGTAAGAAAGTTCTTGCTTCTTTGCCTCTTTAGCAAATAATTAGAGGGGTATATAAATGAGGCAAAAACGTAATGTTTTATATCTTTGAACAAAAGGTTGGGCATGTGAAGTGCCTACCACCATTACAGCTGCAGTCGTCAAAACCTGTTTAAATACTTTTACAACCTGGATGGTGCTGGAATTAAAAAATGTGTTTTTGCATTTATATTAATCGAAAATGTTGGTGTGATTAAAAAAATGCAATCATTTGCTTGTTCTTGAGTCGCAAGTATGGTGAGTATTGTAGCATCAAAGCATGCAGGTCTTCTTTATTTTGACACTGTAATACCTCTAAATTCCTTATCTGATGGAAAGACGATGAATGTTCTCTTTTTCTTGTGAAGTGTCAACCATAGAACTGCTCTGCATATTGAGGAATAGCGAGGATTAGGAGGAAAAAAAATCAAATGGCAAATTCATCTTTTTGTTTTCTCATAGTTGAGACATGACCTTTGAGCTCCTTAAAATAAATAATTATTTCAAACAAGCAGATAGATCATGAATGAATGGCAGCGTTTCTGCAGTGTTTTACCAGGATAAGACTGGATCTCCAGTACTGGATAGAAAACATTTCGAACATTTTACATATTAGAGAAATGTAGATTTATAAAACCTTTTAACATTCTGTTGTCTAGTGTCAAAATACTCTACATTAAACAACCACTGGATTAAAAAACACCTGGTTAATTATTAGTTGCTCTATCTTATTAATTACGTTTGACAATTTGAACATCCTCTATATATGTAAGTTAACCCATGTCTGTTACAGCATATCAGCATCAGGGGGCAGTTGTCGGCTTGCATTTATGGAACTTGCCTCGCAACAGAAGGTCCCCGGTTTGATTTCCGGTATTAACTAGGTTAGGAACACCTGGCATTTGACATATGATTAGGAATAAATTGCCCCAACTAATGGTTATATCACAGTGGACACTTACACACACTGGCCACTTTATCACATACACCTTTCTAGTAAAAGTTTGGACACCCGCTTTCTTCAGAACGTGGCATACTTTAAACAGACATGATTTTCTGTATTCCTTGGTAGTAACGAGTCGTTATTTGAGTTGCTGTTGTCTTTCTATCATCTCGGCCCAGGCTGCCCATTCTCCTCTGACCTCTCACATCAGCAAGGCATTTTTGTCCACAACCGTTGCTCACTAGACACTTTCTATTTTTCGGACCAGTTTCTGTCTGGCACAACAACCATGTCAAGCTCAAGTCACTTAAATCACCTTTCTTCCCCATTCTCATTCTCAGTTTGCACCTCAAGATTTAAGTTTGTCTTGAAATCCTCTACATGCTTAAATGCATGGAGTTGCAGCCATGTGATTGAACATGTACATTTAATAAAGTGGTCGGTGGTCATCTTTCAGAGAGCCTTTTAACAATCTCTTCATTTTTCCAGGTTATCTTGTATTTAAGATTGAACGAATGTTGTTGGTAATCCCTTGCCTGACCTTGTTACCTTTATTTCAGCATCCACTGCTTGTTTGTCTTGTTTTGTTGCGGACAACTATCTGCTGGCTCCGGTCGACTAACTGTGCTCGGAGGAACGAAAAATATTTGAGTGTTTCTCCCTCGGTTGTTTAAACTTTCACAAGGCCACCCAGCACTCCAGTGTTTACTGGCGTTCCGGCTTTTTCGGCGATAACTTGAAATCAGCGCCTAGAAAAAAGCCTTTCATTCTGCTTGTATCTTTCTGTCTATTCTAAATACTGTCAGGAGACAAGACACACACACACACACACACACACAAGCATACAGCTCCTATGGTTGGAAAGAATAGGTCATTTTCTCTGACAGACCACAGTGTTGTTTAAAAAGCTTTTCATAGTCTGAGGCATGTCATTTTGTATAAGTGGGACAAGAAGAGACAGGCCAGCTCTCTCTCTCCAAACGAAAATTTTAATTGATTTGTGGGAATCGTAAATTTAGCAGAGACAGCTATTTTTCCCGACATTTAGGGAAAGTCAATTTTTTTACAGCTGCAGCCTACAGTACAGTAAGTTTATGTACCAAAATCAGGTTTTGCTCTCCAAAGTAAACATGCTCTAAAGTCCGAATAATGGCTGTGATGAATAGAAAATGCTGATAGATGGTCAATTTCTAGTTGTTTTATTTCAGCACAGCGTCACAGACACACTCTATATTGCTAGCAGCGCAATGTGAAGCATATGATATCTCTACAAATGGGCAACACTTTTCCCTGGTCAGGAAAATCGAATTTGAAGCTTCACCTCAACTTAAACTGAGAATATTTGTTTTCTTAACATATATTTCAGTTTGTAAAATGTGACAATTTGTAAAATGTGATGTATTCTCCTAGTAATGCCTAATTTACTCAGAATTGTATGTTTTTATTATAGATAATATTGGGGTGATATAATTGTTATCTATCTCCATGTATAATAATAAATCCTATTTGTACATATAATAAAAAAATCAATAAATAAATAAATAAATAAAATGAATGTGACAAGTGTGTAAAGAAATGTACAGTACTATGCAAACGTTTTGATTTTTGATTAAATGACATACAAAATGTTGTATCTCAGTGAAATATGCAGCAAATTACATAATAGTCCACTTAAGCAAAAACATATTTAGGGCTTCAGTGCCCTGCATTACCAAAACATGAAGCAAGCGTGACTGTCAAAATCTCCAGAAAAACTGTCTTAGATTTTCCAAGATGTTCGGTCTTAACAGATAATTTACTTACAAATTATTGCCAAAATTGTTTTTTGGAACATCATCAGCAAACATCATATTGACTCCCTTTAGCTTGCCTCATCTTCCGGCTTTTTCCCTGTCACCAGGG
Organism: Aspidoras spilotus; assembly: GCA_028565295.1. Classification (NCBI taxonomy): domain Eukaryota; kingdom Metazoa; phylum Chordata; class Actinopteri; order Siluriformes; family Callichthyidae; genus Aspidoras; species Aspidoras spilotus. The sequence goes on along the minus strand of JAOUQV010000025.1, from coordinate 7,143,772 downwards.
GTCGCCACAGCGAGTTCCTCGCATTATGATCTGCCACATGTTTTACACTGGGCTTAGGACTGGACAATTTAACTTCTCCAATTCACCTAGAATGACAATTTAGAATTAATGATTGTTATTTGAAAACATTTAGTTTCACAGCATATATCTTGATTGTTTTAGAG
>JAOUQV010000025.1:7115281-7125790 GCA_028565295.1 Aspidoras spilotus | reverse complement strand
TTGCTAATAAATGAGAACAGGTTAAAGTGTTTACTACATCTATCTATAACACTCAGAGACTGTAACCACTCAGCTACACATTATATTTTATAATAAACAAAATAAATATGGTGTTTATGCCTCCACAATTATGGCATTATGTCATTGATAATTCATATACGTTAGAAGAAAATTAGCAAAAATAGCAGAAAAACTACAGGAACTGGTATCTGATATCTACAGGAACTGGTACAGGAACTGGCTAAGACAAATGAATGTCGGATCATTAGTCACATATGGATGTGAAATGAAGAACGATGTATTCAGGCTTTTTTTTTTTGAGAAGTGCTAATGATTATTGAGAATGAAGATGATGACCACTGAGCAAGTCTACAAGGTGGTCATAACAAAAAAGGAGTTACTGAACCACATCTAAACCCGCAAGCTACGTTACTACGGTCATGTGATGAGAAACTGATGTAAGAAAGTAAACAAAAAAAATTGAATTCCTTATAAAATGTCCATGTTAATGTATTGGAATGTCTGGAAAAAGTTTAGTTCCTGTTATTACATTCGTTGTAGCTGTTGCAATATTAACATTACTTCAACGTTACTTTTAATTTATCAGTAGGTTATTGAAGACAAAAGCTTGTCAATTGTTGAGACTTCTTCCAACAATACATTCGAACACATTCATGACAATAAGCATATATTTGTGGAATTGTTGACCAAGAAATCGCTGGCTTAATCCCCACTCTAGGCAAGTCATGGCTAAAGTGCCGTTCAGTAAGGTACCCAACAACAGCTCCTTGTGCGCCTCAATGGGTCAGCACACTGCTCTGGGTGTTCAAACTTGGATGGGTTAAATGAGGAGAACAATTTTCCTCTGGGGATAATATAAAGTAATAAAAATGAAATAAGATAAATCTTTGTTACATAAACATCACTTTACATTGAAATTTGTTTCTTGCATATCCCCGGGGTCAAGTTCTCAATTTAGGGTCAGAGTGCAAGGATAGCCGTGGCACACCAGCACTGTATCTGGTAGGGTAACGGGCCTTGCTCAATGTAATGCAACTGGCTAGTGCTGGGACCTCAATTTCTGAATTATCCTCTGAGCCATCATTACTACCGAAGATTCTGTTAACAGTAAATAATCGGTGTTATAATGAGTAACACCTGGCTGGTGGGGATTACACAACTGGCTCTGATATAAGAGCAAATAGAGCTACTTGTGTGATTGTCCGCAGACAGACAGTTGGAGCACAGAAGTGTGGTGCCAGCGTTCCAGCAACAGCTGCACGTGTGGGCTTTTCCTATACCACAGTATCCCGGGTGTATCCAATGTAGAGGACATTCAAGTAAAGGTCACAGTGCGGCCAAACACATGTGGTTGATCAGAGAGATGAGCATCAATGTAGCAAGTAGAACTGCAGAACTGCCGAAATGGGTATTGCTGGATCTGCGTATGTTGGATATTCACCACTAAGTCTTTTTGCTGAAGACTTAGTACTGCATCAAACTTTTATTCGATGCGATACTTTAATATTGCTAGTTCAGTGCATGTTTAGATATCTGCTTTCCATTGGACTAAACTGTCTTTGTTAAAGTCTCTAGATCTTTATTTCTTATTCATTTTTACGCATAATTTGCTATTTTCATGTCATAATAGTAGGTGAGCACTATTACATTTCGAAACAATGTTTTTTTTAACCCTTCTTCGGTTTATTTTCATAGACATTCAGCCGTGCAAAAGATTTAACATTTAGCTAAGACAGTGCTAGTAAATTACTTCCTCCATATCTTGCCTGATTGAGATACAGCACGAGTCCTGAATAGAGAGACTAAACAAAGAGGGCGTGATTGTATATGTTTTTGAATGTGTGGTCCGTGTGTAGGAGTGTGGGTGATTTTTTCCCCCCTGCATGTTTCAAGACATTTTTATTTCAATGCTTTTCATTTTCATATCAAGGCTTTTTACTATGGTTCTGAGGTTTACTGGTCTTCTTTAAATCTGTGAGTAATGTAGTTCTGGCTGGTCACTGAATGGCAGTGTGTGTTTTACCCAGCTAAAATAGTAATATGATATATTTTTAACAAAATAAATTACAAGTTCCTTTTTCATTACTGTTGTTAGGGTTAAGGTTGACAGCAATTAGCTTCATTAATAATTTCAAGCCCCCACTGGGATAGCAAACTTGTGTGTGTGGGTGTAAATCTGAGTGCGTGTGTGTACATGAATTGGTGTTTGTGTTTTCCGTTATCACATCCCATCACACTATCATACATTAGTTAAGCTCACACCAACATGGCTTCCATTGCCACAAAACACACATTTGTTTCTTTCTTTCTCTACTATATATTTATTTACTTTTTTCAGAGTTGTTCTGAACAACATTGCAATAATCCTGATTACTTTGTCCTGAGTCTCATCCTGATTTCATTTGGACAGAGAACAACAAATTAATTCAGGACGCTGACGTTACTTTCAGACAGACAGTAGGGTATAACGTATAAAGAGTATGAAATAAGAAAGAAAAATGATGATGTTAAATGAAGTATAGCAACTGAATTAGATACATACACACAGTGCTGATATGCAACATCTACAGTATATGTACAGTGCAAAAATTGATAAACAGATTGCATACACCCTGTGAAAAAGAACACTAGGAAACCAATACACTCTTCCCTGTCCTGGATATCACATATGAAATTTGATTATCCAGGTACTGGATTAAACGATTATCTGTGTTTCTTCATGTGAGTGTGGATGTTTCGTTACAATACCCCAGTGCCTGATCAGAACTGAGTTCCTGTACAGTATCTCACTTTCACCAGGTCGATGAAACTCTCAGACAAACGTATTGATTTCTGTGCCCTTGTAATGTGATAGACATAATAAAGCAAACATTTCCTCTGGTTTGGATTCTGTACTTTGCCAGACTGAAACACTGGCAGCTAACCTTCTTGTACGTGGTCTTAATTAGTGTGTGATTTTTAATTATTATTATTATTATTCTTTACACATTCATTCATTCATTTTTATACCCGCTTAATCCTAGTTGTAGTGTCACGAGGAAGCCGTGTCAACCCAGCATCTCTGGACGTGAGGGCAGGACACTAGACAGGGCGCCAATCCATCGCACACACACACAAAATCACACACACATTCACACACTAAAGAGTAATTTAGAGAAACCAATTAATCTATCATGCATGTCTTTTTAATGTGGAAGGAAACTGGAGTAACCGGAGAAAACCTGCAGGAATACGGATGAATATGCAAACTCCACACAGAAATTTCCAGAGTCGTCTCACCCAGGGCTCAAACCCGGGATCTTCTTGCTCAGAGGCCATAGCGCTATCCACTGTGCCACCGTGCCGCCATTCTTGACACATGTTAGTTACCTAACTAGTTATCTCCTAATGCTGTTGCATCAAACTTCGTTAACTTAAACCTATTTTATATGTTTTATCACTTTACAGAATTTTTTTTTTCCCAGATGAGTAATGAAAAAACTTCCTAAAGAAGTAAGGAAGAAACCTTGAGAAGAACCAGACTCAGGTCTTTTAGAGCTGTACATGGTGTAATTGAAAGATTATCCAGAGATAATAAAATATTGTCTAGCTAATACTAGTACTTTAGTTTTATCAGATTTAAGTAAAAGAAAATTGTTTAATATCCGCTATCTAATGTCCTTCACACATTTCTCAACTAGACTAAATTGGTGTTTCTCCTCAGGATTCAATAACTGTGTACCATCAGCATAACAGTAGAAGTTGATATCATGCTTGCAAATAATATTACCCAGAGGTAGCATATATAGAGAAAATAGTAACGGGCCTAAGACAGAACCTTGTGGGACGCCAAACTTTACCCCACTGTGAACAGAATAGTGGCCATTTAAATCTGCAAACTGATAACGACCAGTCAAATAAGCCATGAACCAGAACAGGGCTGTTACTTTAATTCCAGCAATATTTTCTATCCTATGAAGAAAAAAGTGTGATCGATGGTGTCAAAAGCTGCACTGAGGTCAAGCAATAAAAGCATCAAAACAAAACCCTGATCAGAAGCCAGTAGAAAATCATTTACAACTTTAACTAGCACTGTCTCTGAGCTATGATGGGGCATACATTTTTAAAAATATTTTTAAAAATATTATTTTTATTCAGGTAGGAATATAACTGCCGTGCTACAACTTTTTTTAGGATTTTGGAGAGGAAGGGTTAGTTAGATATTGATCTAGGTTAGGTTTTTTGATTAAAATTGTGGGTATGGGATCGAATATAGTTAAATTAACTCTGTCTCTTGGAGAGGATTAACGTATGATAATCTCTGTTCTAAGGTAAATATATTGAAATCTAGTTCACTCGGGCTAAGATTTATAGTATTGAATTTGTGCCTTATGTTTTCAACTTTATCCCTGAAAAAAATTCATAACCTATAACCTGATAGTGGGAACGCTTCTGCAGTGGTCTTCTTTCTAGTTAGTTTTGCTATGGTATTAAATAAAAAGCGGGGATCATTTTTGTTTTCTTCTTTTAGCAAGGAGAAATATTTTGCGCTAGCAGCACTAAGAGATTTCCTGTAGTTTACAAGATTCTCCTTCTCTTCTGTTTGATACACAACCAGGTTTGTCTGACGCCATTTAAGCTCTATTTTCCTAGTGGTCTGTTTTAGAGTCTGTGTGAAATCATTATACCAAGGTGCGAATCAGATAATCTTATTTTATTTGGGGCTACAATATCCAGAGTACAACAAAATATTGAATCTAGGTGCTCAGCTGCCTGATTAAACTCAGTAGAGTTGGAGGGCGATACAATAAGAGTTGATAAATTTGGGAGTTTATTTGCAGTACTTGTTGTAAATATGCATTTGATCCTGTACTGGTGTGAAATGCAACTATTTTGGTTAATAGTAATTTTAAATAAGATAAGATAAAGGTTTGAAATAAGATCAGACTGTGGAAGTGTAACTATATTGTCTATATTTAATCCTAATGTTAATATTAAAGCAATTGTGTGACCACCCTTATGAGTGGGTCCTATCACATTCTGGTTTACCAAGAATGGATGCCAATGCAGTTCTCAGGGGGTCTACTGGATTGTCGCAGTGTATATTGAAATCTCCTACAATTAGGTTGGAGATAAAATCTGCAAACTCATGTAGGAATTCTGAATAACATGTACAACATGGAATATAGTCTGTAGACCTCTTTTTCCCAGTTTCAGAAGATATTTTTGTAAACAAAACCTTAAATGAGTGTAGTTTTTGCTGAGGTTTGTGTGTGATGGCTATATTATTATTATTATTATTATTATTATAGATAACAGCTACACCTCCACCTCTACCAGTTTAACAATAATATATAATATATAATTATATCCAGGAGGACTAGCTTTATTTAATTCTACATACTAATCTTCTTTGATCCATGTTTTAGTTAAACAAAGTACATTTAATTCCTGATCAGTAAAAAGTTCATTTATAATAAGCGATTTAAAATGTAGAGTCCTAATATCTAGTAGTCCCATTTTCAGTAGTCAATGGTGAAGGCTGTATTATCACAATTTTCTAGTTTAATATTTTCTAGTTTTTAGAATAAACTATATATTTCTATATTTTATCAAATTTCAATATTTTAGTGTAGCTCGGGGACCAGACCCAATATCTGTCTTAATATGGTGAAGCCTAGCTGACGACTCTAAGCAGCTAGCAGACGGTTGGAATAACCTGTTTGTCTACTCCATGGCCTTGGCTCTGATGTCCTATGCTGCAGGATAAGAGGCAGTAACTGAGTGGGATGGATACCGTCCCGCCCCAATTGGCCAGTTCTACCCTCAAAAGCGGGCATCTAACTAAGGAGGTCGAACCTTTTGGACTTGTGAATTGGAGAGGATTGGTGCACTCGTAGGCGAGCCTCAGCTTTAGCGTTGGCTTTGCGAGTATGCCTCCGTGTCATCACCCATGTGCCCTGCTGCGAGGGCTCTAATGTCAAAGAGGAGGAACTTCTATCTCCAAGGCATCCAGACTTTCCTTTAACATAACAGTAATGCTATCTCTCTGTGCAGCCAACCATCTCAAAATTATGACGTCATATGTGTCAAGTGTAAATAAAGTATGTGGGGTGTAAGTAACCCACATACTGTACCAACAGTCTGGGTATAGAATTTAACCTTATCTGAATTAACTTTCAGAAAATAAATATATTTAATATTTTAAAACAATCTCTCGGCTGGCATCATAATGGGTAGTGCAGTGACCTGTGTACAATTCCTTCTAAATCTTTCTTCCCAGGAGAATGCATGTTCTTCCAAGACATGCCTATTAGGGACACCTCATATTTGGTTGGTGCACCTTTTTGATTAATTACAGCACGCAGATCTCACGGAACAGATATCACATGGTGGTAGAACATCCTCCATGCCAAGTCGACTCATTCCAGCTACAGCAACTCTGTCAGGTCACATTGCTCATCAATACCTTCTGATATAAAAAACGACTTTAGTTTAACCAACAATTGGGGCACTTAATTAGTAGTCATATACCTGCAAGGTGTTCCTAATTCATTGTATTTCAGGAGATATTTTGTTGCTTATTATACATAATTCTAAAACAAGGTTGTTTTAAACAAAATCAGTAAAAATTACGGAGACAATGTGCATCTGATTGGAAGATTCAGAAGTTAGCAAAAACATTGTGGTAATATAAAAGTACATTGGGTATTTGATTACTTGTGTGTGCGAGATTGTCCAGAAAGGCGTGTATGGCCCATTCTTTGACAGGTAAAAGCACCTGAAGGCATCACACAGTCTACCGGCCCTTTTCTCTAGAAGCAATCAATTGAAAGACTGAACCCTGGGCTAGTTATTTAGTGCATAATGGGTTGTTGTTCTACACACTGCTCTTATTCATTTCTGTAAGAGCCTCTTTGCAATGAGGAACTTCATCAACACTGATAGCGGTTTAAATCGGTGACCTTTATGCCCCAGATATGCTCTCTTGATCTTCTATCTACCCGTTCTGCTCGCTCACTCTCCACCTGGCAATACTGCCTCTCCTGTTCTCCTTCCACAATCCCTGACTTCCTCCCATGACCCCAGGGCCTTCTTCCTCGATGAAAAGGTGTGATTCACATTAACTGTCAGTGTTGATTTACCCTGTGAAGTTTCATGTAAAAAAAGCCTAAGATGGACATGGAATGAGAGAAAGAAAATTTGAGAGGAACAACAGAACTGGCTTTTCTATCTTCCAAGGCTTCTCAAGACGGCTGATCGGCACGTCCCAAAGCCTAACCGCTGAGATTTATTGCCCGATTTGCTCTTTCAGCTTTCACTAGGCTTCAGGGAGAGGCAAAGAAAATGGGTTCAGCATATGGAATGATTCATTGGCCCACGGCATGCATGATACATGACCGGAAAAGAGCCAAGAACAGTGGATAAGAGCTTAAGGTTGAGGAACTTGATGAGGATGCGGTGTTGAGATGAATTTGGCAGGCGTGATAAGACAGAGAGAGATTAACAGACCTCAGGTCAAAAAGAAAGGGCAAGTGTGTAGGGGTGAGCTCTTTTATTTTTAGAAATAATCTGTTGTAAAAAATGTAGATGTGTCCATGTGAGTGTGACTGCATACACATTGATATGAGTTTAAGGTGTTGCATATATACACTGAATAATCTCTGGATTACCAACACATGGCAGGTGTTCTGATAAAATGCCCCAAAAGGTAGCTGTTGTAGCTTCTGCAGAAGTCATGGGTCAGCTTGTGTATAGCAGATGTTCAGCATCTTGTGGAGTCTCTTCCTCGACATGTTGTACATGTTATGTTGTAATTAATAAAAATGTTGGACCAAACCGTTATTAGCCAGGTGTTTCTAATCCAGTGATCGTTCATTGCAGATGTGTGTGTAACAGCTAATATGTGGCCATGCCAGTCACTGCACATGAGCTTTCACTTTGACAGAGCATGTGTCATCTACACAAGTTTTTTATCACCTGAACTGATTGATATTTATAGACGAGTTATTGTGTTGTAACATTTTACAGCCACTTTCATTCTTTCTCATACATGAAGTCAAGATGTCATTGTACTGCAATACATAACTGTTGCATAAGGAAAGTGGTAGCTCAAGCTATATGACTTAGGATTGGAATATCAAGAGTTCATGCACAGCTGCTACTTTTGAGTCCTTGATTTCGAAGTCCTTTGGCCCTCGACTGCTCAGTTGTATGAAAAAATAAAATGTAAGTCGCTCTGGATAAGGGAGTTTTCCAGATGCCATAAATCAAATGTCTATGTAACCTCTGTCAAATAATAATGCAAAACAATCACAATGCATATACACATCTATTAAAAAGTTGTAAGCATCAAATTGTAGCTTTTTGGATGAATTGTCTATTCCGTCTAGTATCCAAACAGTTGATGGCATTTTCATTCATTTTCTTCCACTTAATTCACACATGGTCCACCTAGCAACTATAGGAATAGCCCTATACACGCCATCATAGGGCGCACACAGGCACACACATTTACACACGCCACTTTATATACACTAATTAATCTAAAGTGCATGTCTTTGGTCTGATCACCTGGAGAAAACCAGCGCAAACATGGGGTGAACATGAAATTTCACACCAAACTTTTCTAGGTCACCCCACCCAGGTATTAAACCCAGGTCCTTCTTGCTGTTAGGGATCAGTGCTAATCCAAGACTATTAGCTACCATACCATTACCACTCTGAACATGTTTTGTCAGAGATCTGCATATATAGCCTTAATACCAGTGCTGCTGCTATAGAAAATATTCAACACAGGGGACAGTAGTAGCACTGAGGTTAATACATGGGACTACTGACCAGAAGATCATGAGTTAAAATCTGACTACTGCCATGCTGCCACTGTAGGCTTCTGTAGCACGACTCTTACATGTAAACTGCTCAGTTGTATTAAGGGACAAATGGATATGAGCGTCTGTAAACTGCCATAAAATTTTAATGTAACTAATCAGAACTGTCAAAGAAAAATCTTTATTCCAGGAACACCCGAACTATAATAATAGTAGGTTGGCCCACCATTTTGTAATTATAGCACATAGACTTTGGGGAACACACTCCACAAGCAGCCCAACATCGTTCATATGCAAGTTCCTATGTACTGCAACAATTCCAATAAATTAACTCAGGATTTTGACAATCACCTTTAGATCAACTACATGAGGGTGACAAGCATAGAAGTTTCAGAACCAGATTCATCACAGCACTGTGATCCAGATATCAAAGTCACTCCATTTAACCATAGCTGATAAATGTTGTCTTCTGCTGTGTAGTGTATGGATCACCATCTTAAAAGAGAGACTTTTGTGATGTAACCACCAACTTTATCAGTGATCAAATGCCACGTTTGAGATGTTCCTACTCAAGTAATGATGCAGTGCACTTTGTAACTATAACCTCAAACTATAGATGTTTTTTTTTTCTTTTCAACTGTGTAACATTAACTCTGGTCATTTCAAAAGGTCCAAATTTTATCTATTGTAAATACTTGTAATGTTAGATTTCGAGAAAAATCCCGTTTACTATATGTACAGTGTAGATTGATGCATCCTGAATTAGTTCGTTGCCCCAAGCACGTTTTGTGCGAGCGACAAAGAGACCTGCATTCCCTCAGGTGAGGCTTGTGCTTGTTACTTGCATTAGCTGCACAGATGGTTCAGCTGCCAAAGGAAGATAATACTTGCTCACCTGGTGTCCTGAGATACAGAGAAGTCTTTGTGAATTCATCTTCAGAGGAGTTTGACCCTTAGCTGTCCATGCATGAGGAGGCAAAGACAGATGACAACAGGGCACTTAGTAAGAGAGGAAAAAAGAGGACACACTTGTGGCTATTCTGGATATTCATTGCTTGATGTCGTTGTTCCATTAGCAAACGAATGCATTGTGTTTCCACGCTTATTTTACTAGTGACATCATAAAGTTTAAGACAAGCAGGACATGCTAAAGGACATTTTCATAAAGTTTAAAATTTGCCTCTTTTTGTAAAATATTTGTTTGATTTAATCTGATCTTACTGATAAAATACTTAATCTATTCAGTGAAAAATTATAAAAGTTAAATTCCAAAAAGCTGAGACACTGTGAAAAATGTAAATGATAATATGTTTAAATCTCATAAATTAGGACAAAATAGAACTTAATAATATCAGATGTTAAATGTGTGTTCAAAACATTTTACAATTTTATGAACAAATATCGCATACTGCATCCATTACAATTAAATAGCTTTTCAGAAAAAGAGACCGGGTGCGGAACTGGCCTTTCTGCAGTCCAAACCTTTTACAAGTAGAATGGAAAAATCACAGGAAATCTGACAAAGAAGACCCAGGACTGTTAAGCAGCTACAGGGGTTAGACAATGAAACACCTGCCATTTTAGTGTGCGAGGTTTCATGACTAAATTGGACAAGCCTGGTGGCCAATCTTCATTAATTGCACATTGCACCAGTAATAGCAGAGTGTGAAGGTTCAAT
>JAOUQV010000025.1:7088750-7103740 GCA_028565295.1 Aspidoras spilotus | reverse complement strand
GAGACTGTGCCGAACGTGATGTATAACTATAACAGGACAAGATAAAGATTGAATTAGTGGCTTTGAGCATTGAGAAACTCATATTGTTGTTTGACAATATGTGACCCCCATCCCTTCAAAAACATAGCAGATGTTGATAGTTCTCACAGCAATTGTACACCTCTTTATATCCAATCACAGGTCACAGATGGCTGACTGCAGCTTGAAGGGGAACCTTGTGGATTGAATCTTTAGAGAATCACCTTTCTTGTGATTTGCGTTGGATAGTAGGCCTCAGCATGTTTAGAACAAACCTGGTGCTGTCCAGTACATATATCTTAGTCATTCCTGTTGGTATTAAAACGTATCTCAGATGTTAAGTTAAGACATTCATACTCAAAGCATCTACTTCAGAAGACGTGTTTATATAAAAAAGTTACAGTCTTTTATTTCGTCACCTGGAAGATGGCTCCCACGGCCAACAATTAGAGTTTTGAACCAAAAGATCTCTCTTCATATAACAAAGTTATAAACGTTTCCTCTGAGCGGAAAGGGAAAAAGGTGATATTGTTTTGGAACTGAAAGAGAAAAAGAGCCCCAGGGACAGCTGTGATACGCTGCTAACTAGCTAGCTGATCCAAGACCCGATGGCCTCATTGTGGCTCACAAAGCCTCTCTGTGTGGACCTGTGGCTCTCAGCCACACCTGGATGGACAGGTGACAGACATGGGCGAGACACTGTGGAGCTGGAAGCCAAGGGTCACAGAGAATAAAGACTGGACTGTTTCTTCTTGATCTCTGCAGGAGGCTTTATTGTCGCTAATTGTGAGCATTGGCCACATTATGCACCACTGACTTTCCTTAGAATTAACAAAGAATATTGAATTCCTTATTTTTTACACAAACCTAAAACAGAGCCATAAATATTTTTTATTTGTCCCAAGTAACAACATCGTGCTCTCTATCGTGCACTCGCTCTCCTTTTTACTTCCACTGCTGCTGCATATCATAGGCTATGCGAACTGACATATTTCATCCTAAGGCAGGAAACAAGAGCAGGCTCTCGAAACCCTTAAAACATGTGCTTTCAAGCTGCCTTTTCCCTGTTCTCTGCACCTACACACTAAAGCATTTGCTCTATTTCCGATCAACCACTGCAGGCACTCGCTGTTTAATGCCATAGCTCTAAGCTAATCAAGAGAAGCATGCTTTGTATTTAAATAGACAAAACCTCAAACCATGGTTTAGAACAGTTTAGAACAGCATGGCATACAGAACATAACGCATGCTGGTTACAAGCAAGCAGCTAGTAGAACCAGCTTTAAAAATCTCTTTAGTTAAAACCCGAATCAGAAGAAACACACGTTCATTCACATGAATTTGTTTTTTTTTAGCAAAGAAGGAAAACACCATGCAGTGGTTACCACATGCTAGCAGAAAAACAGACACCAGTAATCAGTAAACAGTTTCTGATGTGGCTGATGTGTGAACGAATGAAGTATTTGGTCTTGGAATCCCTTGGAATGTGTGCTTTTACCTGTTTTGTAGTTACTATCCAAGCTGCAAGGCATTCGTAGCCTTTGCCAGAAAATGCAGTCATGCATGATTTCCTTAAGCAGGTTCAGACCAGATTAGCTTTCTCAAGTGATCTGCACTTTTTTCAAGCTTGTCTGCTTCTACTTTGCCCCCATGTTTATTTGGTTAAACATTGGCTCCTTAGAAAATATGCCGTTGTTGTCTGGAGATGGCTGAGGCAGCAGGTTGGGCTAACGTCAGCCTCTGCTTTTGCTTACAGGCTGTCACGATACCTTTTGCTTCACCAACCATTTCCTACAGTTGATTTGACCTTACACAGCAAACCAGGATTTCTGCTTCATGTGAAATTCTGTTTAAAACCTGTAGAGGCACAGAATGTCAATGGATACTGAATGACTGACTTGTTAAACGCATTAGTTATATTCTGTAGTTCACTGAATAATCACACCGGGCAGGTGGCATATGATCGCTACTCAAATATCGATTACATCACAGTTGGCTCTTAAATAGGGTGTTGACCTATCTACTTAAAAGCAGAAGGAAAATTTACTAGCTATGTGGAATAAACAGACTTTGACCGGTAACAGATAGTTGAAGCCCGGCTTTGTGGTGCACTTGATTGCTGTTCCCATGCCATGGTATCATGCATATACCAAGAGTAGAGGAATCATCAACAAACATTCAGATGAAGTTCACACAGTAACTGGCCATGTGTAATTAATCTTAAAAGCGAGTTCCAAACTAGTGAAGTGAACTGGCAGACCTTTTGTTGTAGGTATGGGTTGACTTGTGTATCGATGATGTTTGCCACCTTGTGGAGTTATTATCCAAAAATGTATTTCTGCTGTGCTGAGCTACACTGTACAGAGGTGGTCAACTTTGAAACCTGAGATATTTTCCATGTTTTCTTGTTTTTATTTATCAAAAATGGACATTGTTTTTGTCATGTAATGTTAATTTGCAATTATGACATTGCATTGAAACTAATAGATGTCCACAAAACAAGTGATTCTGGGTTTTTTTCTGAGTGATGTTAAAGGTTATAGTAAATCTCACACTTATAAAGATATTTTTCTCTGTTGTCTTCAATAATCAGCTTTTCTTCTAGAGGCTTTCTCTGTTCCCTGTGGCCGCGTTGTTTATAGAGGCTTATAATTTATAACTGTACAGAGTGGATTTAATTTCAGCACTGAGCCTCGCCAGCAGGGCGCCAGGCTGCAATCAGAAGAATCGGTGCACTGCGAGGCCCTGTTGAATGGAAAGTATTATCACTGGCCACAAACGGACACTGTTTCCCCTCAAACAATTCCCGGGACGCTCTGCTAGCCCTTCTTTTCTTTCATTCATCTCTTCGGCGTAGCAGCCCCTTTCCCCCCTCCCTCCTTCTTTTCAATACATCCACCGTCCCCTCTATCTCCAGTTCCCTCAGCCAGTACTCCTAGCCTAATGTTACAGGTTCAGTTAGGCATGATGTCTGTGCTAACTCTCAGTCCACTAGATTCACAACTTAGTAACTATAGCTAGCAGTATAAGTCAACTAATTGGAGACATAGTGTAGTCTTTAAGCAATATGTTGATTTTAGGGCACATCAATGTCTATTTCTAGAAGATTGGTTGTGTTTATGGCATTAAATGTTAAAATGGCATTAAAACACATTAATCTAGATTTAATACCATGGACAGTGATTTGTCTAAATTCTATGGACCCCCCAGTCTAGTTATTTTAATATTGGGCTTACCAGCCTATACTGACCAGCCTATAATAGATAGGTGTAACATTTGACCCCAGTGTCTCTAGTCTTCATGACCATATCCAGGATACAGTGGTTACTGAAAATGGGTGTAAGAATACAATGGCCAATCAGCAATTATTGAATAATGGGTTGGTTCAATCTTTTGATTAATTGCAACAGGCAGACTTTGGGGAACAGACTCCACAAGGTGCTGAATAACATCCATATGCAATTTGCTTCATGCCAACTGCAGATAGTCTAATGATTGCCCAGATCAACCTCACATGGCGAGCTTCTGTGTAACTTTCTTCTGTATGTATGATGGTGGTTTCTCCACTCTTGTTACACCCATGATACTGTGGTATGGGACAAGACATACATATTTAGGCTACAACTATCTCTCCATGGGCAAAGTCACTCGGTATGCCGTTCACTCATAGCTAATAAATGCCTTCAGCTGTGCTGTAAACATTTTAACCCCCTATATAAGGCCATTACTTGGGAGTACTTTATCATTGATCATATGCCACCTGCTCGGCGATCCAGTGATCATGCAGTGTAGCTGATATCAACAAGATCCTGATCATTAAATGTATAAAATAGAAATTCTTTAATTAGCCATAATTATGCTTCATGGAACACTGGTCTATAAAGAGGGTTTGAGCTATTTGAGCAAACCTCAAACTGGCAAGTCAAAATGGCGGAGCTGCTGCAGTGGACGTGTCAGCATTCATAGGGAGGATGTTCACCACCTTGTAATAAATCAAGAAAGGTGGAAGAACATTAGTCAGGTTTTTCTAAGCCAGAGAACATTCAATGTAGAATTGTACAGACCAGCTCTTTATTGTGCATGGTAAAAGCAAAAGCAAATGTAAAACCTAACATCCTTGTATTACGCTGTGATGTCTTGTTTCGGTATACTAATACACACGAGTATGTTTGTGTGCTTGGAAACATACAGTATTTGCTTTGGAATTATTTAAATTCTCAGTGGAGTTCATGCATTTCATCTTCATATCTTTTTTACAGAAAGTAAAAACTCTTATCCCCTTCTTTCTCTTCCATTTATTTATTGGCACCTGGCTCTGTTTTCACCCTCTGCTTACAGTGGGAGTTGGCAACCATAAATCTTGATTTGCTTGCTGTCTGCCTGATTGGCCAGACCTGCACTTTGTCATGGCCTAATAGCAGCTTTGTCGGGGTTAAAGATGCTCCCCCTTGGCAGCGTCCTCGTGTCTCTACATTCAAAGTAATGATATTAAAACACAGCAGGCCATTAGCAAGCTCTGATGACTCATGGCTCTTTCGTTCTCTATGTGGAGTCCTAGTATAGTTCCCAATCTCTAACATCTCTTAGTGCCCTGTGGCATGTCAGGGAGGGATAAAAGGTAGGGAAAGGTTAAAACAGTTTCCGGTGAGCTACTTTCAGCAAATTTGTAACTAGGTGCTTTTAGCTGCTGAAAGGGCCATTAACCAAAATTGTAAGAGAACCCTTTGACTATCTGCGCATAGCTTTATACCTCGCAAAACATTATGGGTTGAAACTGTTGCAGTGGATCCCATATTGCCCCAATAGCATATGCTCAAGAGAAAAAGGTTTCCTTAAATGGGAAAACGCTACTTCCAGAAGCAAGTTAGTCATGCTTGGCAAATCTGTTCACTTCTGCAGTTATCCAAAATAGATTTGTTCATTATAAATGAGGATAATTTCAACAAACTGTGGTAAGGTATATATTGCTACAGATATATTATAGATCTCTATGAATGGAGGAACATTCCTGCCCTGTTATTGCCCTTGATCAGTTATCAGAAGGGCAGACATGTATAAATGTATTATGGACCTGATCTGGCCAGTGTCTATGGACCTAAGCCCTTTAGATCTTTTGTCTAAGCCTAACTGACACCATTGCCCCTTGCTCTAAAAAACGCAGCTGAATGTCGGTAATCATATTTCAGCCAAAGATTTCAACCCCATGCTGCTGCTGTGGCAATAATTAAAGACTCATATTTCTGTAAAATCTTACGAACAGTTTTTCACTTCTCTGTCATATTTTTGCTGGACTTGCCAGTAATAGTAGTGGGTTGGAGCAAGAATACTTTATGGACTGTGAAAAATAACGCTCATGCACCCACAACAAAGAAAGGGCCTCGGGAAGCTATAAGTACACTATTAATTTTCCTGGAAGTTTATATATTTATAACGTTTAAGTAAACTGATGTGTTTCTTGGGAGCGATTCAGAGCAGTTTTGAGCTGAAAACATTGCTGTATTGTCATGGTAAAATAAAAGGTTCTTCCTGGAGTTCTCTGACAAGCTGAAGGTTTCGCTTACTGCCAGTAAAATAAGCTTTGTAGATCCTATTTTTTTATATTGATTTGTATAAGCAGCTAAAATACAATTTTGACAAACCTATTCTCCAGAAAGTCTATGATTTACACACCATCCAGACAGTAGCACAAATCATAGACTAAAGTCAAGGGTAGGAAAAGTACAGGTTTAAATATGTGTACATATTTTAGCTAGCACACGTATGCACATGGGAGCAAATACCCATACCATTCAGTCATTTCTTAAAACATCTATCCTGTTTGAGGCCAATTTTCATAAAAGGTATAAAAAATGTTAATAAGACTGGACAATCCTGATTCTTCTATCTTCTATTAATCTGAGTCTCTTGAGCTAGTTCTGTTTAAGATGTGTTGCACAACACAAAACTACTGGTGGACTCAGGGGAGGCCGATGGTTGGGCATCACAAAAGTTCCATCTAGCATGAAAAAATGAGACAAAGTGCTATATCGTATTCTTTTAAAATATGCAAAATCATTTAGTTCTGTTAAGGATGCTTAGGGTGTAGATATTAACTTTCCTGTATTGCACCCCTACTTCAAGTCGATTTGGTGCCTCTCTAAATGATCTAAATTCACTAGAGATAGGGATCATATAGATTGTATGCAATATTCTTTTATTTGTAGATGTTTAGGCTTCTTGAGTGTAAAGTGAACTACTGTGTCATTAAATACGTATATAAAACACTACAGAACACAGCAAGTGCCTTTTTATGATTACTGAAAGTTTCTCACTTTAAACATGAAGAATATGACACGACTACTATGGTTCACACGAAATTTTTTTTTGGTTCCAACTGGGAACTTTTTCGAGTGCAAAATGGTCCAGAATGGTTGATTATTAAGTGTGAACTGAAATTGGAACTGGTTTTTGTGTTGGTGAAAAAGTACCTGAGGATAAAACATTATGAATCAGAAGTGCCAATAATCACCTGATTTTGCAGAGTACATCGAAATTGCTCTTCACTACCACTGTACTCATTCATTCATTTTCTATAATCCTAGTTTTAGTGGCCTGTGCCCACCCGACAACTTTGGGAGCAAGGGCAAGAATAACCCTAGACAGGGCCAATTCATCATTGGGCACTCACGCACACACAATCACACACTAACAGGCAAATTAAAGACACCAATTTACCTATCATGCAATACGGGCGACGGTGCATTCCTGGGACATCTTGAAAAGGACAAAAGATGAGGAGGAGATTTTCCACATAATAACTTTATTTTTAGAAAACAATGTAACTCTTTCTGCTCTTGTTTGCATCCTGCTTCGTTTTAATAAATAAAAGGTGGCATGCCTTCATGTCTTTAGAACTTTCATAACTGACAAATTGTGCAACTCCATCAATGTCTTTAATCATTATGTCTACAATGTTTAAAGTAATATATTTAAATGCTTTGGACGGAGTCAAGGTGGTTAAACACTTACAACATGTCCTAGGCTAAATTTAAACCTTCTTTTTCTGATCAGTTTGCCAGCGTTCCTTAGAAAACAAACGTCTGACCCTCAGTGACCAGTGTTGGATTCAATTAGTGCAGTTAAAATATCTTTAACTTGGAGGAGTATGCTGAGCTTCTTGAACTGTGTGTTGGCTGGGGTAGCGCACACGATTCAGCCCATAGATCAAAAAGGGCTACTTGATGAATGACAGGGCATAGACTGGTAGAGGAGGGAGCACTCCCTCACTCCCCTCTTTGAATGATTGATCAAGGTCATTCTCAGTTCATTAATTTTAGTCTGAGTGAGCATGCCCTGCCCTGCTAGGCACACACACTCACACATATACAATAAGCAAACAACTTTCATGCCCTGTACTGTAAGACACTTGAGAGACATGGAAAAAGAGTGGCTGTTGTTCCTCCTGAGTTACCTCCCAGTGTCATTACAAGTGCTCATGCACACCACGTGAAGGAGAGGAACTTGTAATTGTGTTTAAGCTCAAGTTAGCATTCCTAGTACTTTGTTTCTCCTTATAAACCTTAAACTTTAAGCCCAAGGGCTTTAGCATTTCAACAGGTTGCTCAGTGACCCCAAGCACATGATTAGTTTTACGGCCTGTAACAACTACAACCTCCCCTGTTTATAGACATGTGCCAAGTTCCTGTCCCAAAAGGCCATGCTGTCCTCACACTTGGCCTTTTCAGCCCCCCTTCCTTCTCTCTCTCTCTCTTTCTCTCTCTCTTCCCGCAGACTTATCTGAGTAGTAGGACGAGCTATGCTAGCCCCCTTATTCTTACATAGTGTATCCTTTGCCCAGTGTTTTTGGACACAAAAACAAATTTTCAAAAATCACAAATTATGCAAGAGTCAGAATTATACATAATTACAATATAAATAGACCTGAAATTTAACAATGAAAACTATTGCTTTATGGTTAAATGCATAATTGTGTGCATTTCATGTAAGCAGTAAAATATGCATTTCATAATACAGAAAATATCATTTGAAAATGATTTATCTTTCTCAAAGAGAAATGAAGACATTTATAAAAATAATTCTAAATGACATAATGATACATATGCATATACATATACATGTGGTTCGTAGAATGTGTATTTATGATGTAGAGTTAGAGTTTAATTACAGAGTAACTTTCATGCTGCTCTGTAAAAATTAAATGTAATCCCATTAATACGTGATTTTCCATAGTTATCATGAAATATCTCAGGTGACCTGCATGCCAGGAATCATTGCCTTACATTACCTGACTTGACTAATACTCTTTTAGCTGATTAGTGTTGGTAGAGCACAAACTCTGTCCTGATATGTTCAACAAACACATAATTATACAATGAATTATACTTGGATTAGGAACAGCTTGCAGGTGAAATATAGTCACTGATAGAGTGCCTCACTTAGTGATTAAGTCTTAAACTTGTCTCATATAAATTGTTCACAGCAGAAGTCAACATTTACCAGTTATAGGCAAAAGGAATGACTTGAGTAAGAGTCACATGTAGTTTATCCTAGTGGAGAGTGTTGGACTAGAAGGGTGAATTGGCAGAGCTGCTGTTTGAAATGCACTATTGTTATGTTCTTTTGTCATCTTTTTCCTTTGTTTATTCTTCTTTCTTAACCACTGTTTTGTGTTTAATACATCCTGAACCACTTAACATCCTGAACCACTTAACATATAAGCGCCATTCAAACACAGTTGCATGACCTACTTGTTTAATTTTTAGTTGATGAGATTTATGGATTAAAAATGTAAGTTTATAAATGTTACATTTTCATTAGTAATGAATGGGGGATGGTCATGAAAAATCAAAGGACGCTGACCTGGGGCCACAAGGTCCTATCAGATCAAATTACAGATATGTCAGTCTGACCAATCACTTTCTTTCATTCTTTAAAAAGCACTCAATTTAAGGGGAGAGTTTACAATGTGTGACTGACTGAGAGAAAATTGCCACAACACAGTACCAGAATTGCCACAATGCAGAATCTGCTTTAAAATCCTAATACTTTCGCCTAGAAACTCAATTTTTACATGAATCTAAATGGTACATTTAAAAAAAATATTCAAAACATTGCATGAGTTTATCATTTTTAGAGTTTGAGAGTTTTAGATGTGTTAGCTTTGTTTGCCACAAGATAGTGAAAAGTTTCACTCAAATTCTTCTTTTCCCCAATTTTTTTCTGCGTGTTTACTTTTCCATATTTAAGACATTTTCTTACGCACAAAATTATGCCGGATCAATCCTTAAAGGATTGGTGTATATTAAGGTGTACTCTCTCACACCTCTCTGGATAAGCGATAGGTTTCTCCAGTTTTGATTATTCACAGGTTGCAAATTGGGCTCAGACTTATCCACTGAGAGCTGCATAATAACAGAGTGACTGACAATGTAATTTTGAATGACCCACACCGGCCCATTCTCCCCACACACAGACAAACACAAGCACACAAAGGGCAGTGACCGTAAACTTGCGCACTCCAGGGTATTAACCATAATCTTGGTCCCAAACATAGCACACATTTTCAAGCACATACTATAGCAATCCAGCTTCAACGACAGCATTACAGTGGATCCCCCTCATCATACTAGTAAATGACTATTATCTAGCTAGTTATATTTTAAGACAATGGGAAATATTACCAACTTTCCTTCCTTGATTCACTAAATCAGCAATTCATTAATTTACATGGGGTTGCGGGCCAGAAAACTCTGGACGCAAGGCGGAAACAACCCTAGACAGGGTGCCAATACATCATAGGGCACACATATACATTTACACAATAAGGGGCACTTTAGGATGTCAATTACATGTTGTGAGGTGACGGCACTTCCACTGCGCCACTGTAACACCCCATTACCGACTTAGTAAGATGTATTTTGTAAGATGATATTGTTTTAAACAGACTAACAATTTTAATCCTCTTGATGAAACATAATGTGGTACTTACTCTCCTGGATTTGAAGAGATGGTGCTGCACCTGTGTTTTTGGGAACTCTTTAATATATGGTTGGTGTTAGAAGCATATAAATCAGGGAATTTAATTTGTGTTATAGTTTATTATGATTTTAATTTATATACTTATTTTTCACCTCTGTTTACATTTGCATTGTCCAGTAGGATACTATGGTGAAAGAAAAATCACTTGACAGAAGCTTTGTTATAGGGCAGTAGGGCATATTTATGGCTAGCAAATAATGTATGGCAGGATTTGGGTTTTGTTTTACACCTAGATTTGATTTGAAGAAAAAACTCCTTCTGGGTTTCCGGGTTTTTGTTTGTCCACCCTCTCTTTCAATGTTTTGTTCTCCGAGCTACTTGGATATGACATGGTGCTCTATCATGCTCGAAAAAGCATTGTTCATCTCCAGATTGCTCCAGGATTGTTGGGAGAAGTTGCTCTTGGAGGATGTTTTGAAACTTTTTAAAACAATCCCAAATTTTTAAACAACCCCACTCCCCGAGATGTGAAACAACCCCACACTAATGTTCTCAGGATGCTTCACTGTTGACATGACACAGGACTCTTGGTAGCGCTCACCTTTTCTTCTCTGGACAATCATTTTCCAGATGTCTATTCACATTCACATTTGCAGTATTTAGCAGACGCCCTTGTCTAGAGTGACTTACAAAAGTGCTTTAAGATATATCAGAGAATATAACTTTATGCAGTCTCCTGCAGTCCAATCGTTGTACTTCCTGCAGAATGTCAGTCTGTCCTTGATGTTTTTCTTGAAGAGTTGTGGCATTCTTGACATTCTCCAAAAGCCTTTGTCTCACCGTGTGTTCAGATGCACTCACACCTACCCTCTGCCAATCCCGAGCAAGCTCTGCACTGGTGAAAGAAGACAGTCATGGTGGTTGCTTGACTTTCTTAGGCATCCTGAAGGTAACTGCAATTGAATTACTTTCCTTAAAACTCTTCAGGATTTCATAAATGGTTGATTGGGTACTATCTTGCAAGCAGCAATGTCCTGATGCAAAACCTGTCTGTTGCGATGCAATAAGAATTGCATGTGTTTCCTTGAAGGCAACCATGTTAACAGAAGAAAACTTAAATGCAACACCACCCTTTTAATGCAACAAGTCTGCTCTTCTAATCATCATTATAGAGTGATATAAGATTTATTGTCCTCATTAACTTTAATCCTGAGCTGAACGAGAACATCACTGAAATTATATCATTTTTATAGCAGGGAATGACTTTGCAATTATTTGTAATTTATTTGATCACTCTTCACCTAACCCTAACCCTTTTAAATATGACCTATATCTGTTATATAGACTGACTCATCATTGGGTTAGGAACTGGCAGGTGGTGCATGATCACTGCTAAAGTGGATATTTTTCTGAGTGGATGCCTTGATCTATTCACTGCACAGACGTAACTAACATTTATCAGAAATGGGTGAAAAGACTAATTTGAGCCAGTGTTACAGCAACAGTTCATATACCATTGTATTACAGGTAAGGTACTTCAGCAGACATCAAGCCAGTCATGTGTGGTTCACCAAAGAGGCAAGCATCAATCTAGCGAGAAAAATTCGCTGAGATGCTGGAGTGGGCATCGGTCGACTTGCTTATGGAGGATGATCAACACTGTATGGAGAACGTTCCCAGACATCTGCTTGCTACAATTAATCAAAAACGTTGCACCATCCCCTTAATAGCCAGGTGTTTCTAATCTATTGATCGTTCATTGGTAAATAAAGTCAATCATATTAATAATGTTATCATTCCAGATCCTGGCTTGTATTAAAATTAGAACACTGTTGAACTGAACTGTAAAACTCGAACCCATATGGGAATGATTTTTTCCATAAAACAAATGCCCATGTGCTGATTGCTTGCAAGATTTATTTCAAAAGGAGGTTCATGGAAGCCACAGTCAGGATTTCAGGAGGGAAGGAAGGGAGGGACTGAGAGAGATGGATGAGGAAAAGAAAGAGTGAACTAAGGAGGGAAAGGAAAGAGAAACAGACTCTGGAGGAGAAACTGATCAGGTTACAGTCGTATTGATTGATGGGCTGCAGGTACATGCATTTGCCTGTGCATAGCTGTCGTTGCTGATATGATTTTTGCATCACGACAGATGCTTGATTTGCTGAGCCTGGCGCCAGTGGCATGTCATTTGTTTTTAATTCTGTGAAAATCCCCGAACTAAAGCCATAAACTAGAACGCCAGCTATCCTCTGGCCCAGATTAATGACGCGCAAAAGGAGAGGCTTGTCAGACTAGCTGACCTGTTAATTATATCTCACACACCACACAGACACATATAAACATTCATAGTCAATCCCACACACACACACACACGTGCATATCCAGAACCCACTTCTTTGACATACCATCCCATTCATTTTCAAGTGGACAATCCAGCAGCGAGCCACTTCACACACATACTGTATACAGTATTTCTCTTCCATTCTAATTATTTCACAACCATTTCAGTTCTCAGAAAGCCGTTCTTATGTTACACCACCAGAATAAAAAGTTTGCATCAAGCATTTTCGAGAATTGCCCTTCATCCTTGATCTTAGTATAATTTTCTAACAATCACGCAAGCGGCAAATAAACATAAACAGCGCTTGGGAGATGTCAAACACACTTCGCATGATCGTGGTCAAGTGGAAATTCCCTCTTACAACGCCTCGAAGGCGATGTGTCCTCACTGGCGCCCGCCTCCGTGAGAAAGACCTCCGTGTTTATCCAGACTGTCTTCGGATTTGGAGAGCCTCCTGTCGCCGTTGCCGTGATTGTTTGCCAGCTGCGGCGCAGCAATAAAATTGGAGAGGAAGTCAGTGTTTGTAAAATTGTCCAAATTGTTGTTGAGCAAGTGGGTCACGAGTGTCTCTGTAACTTACTTGACAGCAGTTGTGCTAATGGGGAGCTCATCTGTAATTCTGTATTTGCAAGTGTGTGTGGGCAGTGAAGGAAGTGGGTGTACGTGTGTTTTTAGGAGGATTAGGATTAAAAGGATTAGGTGTCCGGCAAAATACATAAATGCTATCATAAAAATATTATAGTGTTAATATGATGAATGATTACTAGAATGGAACAAAGTGTGCCATGGTGTCCTGCTAAAACACCCATTTCAATGACATTTCTTTTTCAGCATAACACAACATGACCAGCAACATGGTGCTTGGTATGCGATAAAAAGTTCAAAGATTAGTACGGTCTTCTTGGGGTTAGGTGTTTGCAAGTGTACATCTTCCTGTGTTACTGCAAGAAATGTAGATCACTACCGCATGGCAGTTGGGTTCAGTACCTCTTGACTGGCAGACAGGGATGGTGGTCCCTCTTTTCAAGAGGTTTTCCAATTATTGGGGGATGACACTCCTCAGCCTTTCTTGGGTAAGTCTACGCCAGGGTACTGGAGAGGAGAATTCTTTGCTTTCAGGGTATGGGGTTGGAGGCCCTCTGCTGAGGCTGTACAGTCCCTGTATGACTGGTGCAGGAGCTTGATTCACATTGCCGGCATTAAGTCTGACTTGTTTCTGGTGTATGTTGGACAGGGCTGTCCTTTGTCACTAGTTTTGTTTATTATTCTTATTTACAGAACGTCTATGCAAAGCCAGAGGCTGGAGGGTATCCGTTTGGGAGACACTGGATTTCATTTCGCCATTTTTTATTGCTGTCTCCTACAAGCCAGGACCTTCATATTTCACTGCAGTAGCTTGCAGCCGGGTCACTGTATCAGTCTGTGATGGTGAAAAAGGGGCTTAGCCAAAAGGCGACACTCTCGATTTACCAGTCAATCTATCTATCTACTCTCACATGTGGTCATGAACTTTGGGTCATAACCGAAAGAACAAGATCCCTGATACAAGTGGTCGAAATGAATTTTCTCTGCAGGGTGGTGGGGCGCTACCTTAGAAATAAGTTGATATGCTCTGTAACCTGGAGTAGATGTCACTTGGCTGGCCTAGGAACGCATTGGGATCCTTTCAGAAGAGCTGGAGAAAGTGTCCAGTGAGATGGAAGTCTGGCTGTTCCTGATAGGACTTCTTCCCAGTGAACCCAGTCCCAGAAGAAGATGAATAGATGGATGAATGGATTACTACCCAGCTTGTCCTGCCTTTTTACATATGCTAAAGTGGTTATGATTAGATATCATCGAAACTTGTTTCACCTTTCCACGAAATGGTGCCATTCCTCACTAAAAAATTTTCTTCTTGTTATTAGAATTATTATTAGGTCTTAAAAAGGGTTAAAAACAACTTGTGCAAACTTCATTATTATATCCTGTATTTAATTTCTGCAAAACTGCTATGTTTCATTATAAAAATCACTATATAAAGAAAATTAAATTGCATTGGTTGATGAAAATCTGAATTCATTTAATAATAATTTTTGTCCTTTTATTTAATTTATATTCAGTCCTCAGCTGGTTTTCATCCGAAGAAAAATGACAGTAACATTGTCTATTACGAGTAAAGGATTTTAATGTCTATTATGGAGTATAAGAGAACTGTGTGTCAGTGCACACAATCAAGTCCAAATAAGCCACAGAGTACAATCAAGGAGCCCATAGTATACACTGCTCACACTGTGATGATAAAAGCTTGCTCGGATCTGGATCGCTTAGTGCAGTGTGAGCAGGGATTAGCGTGGCAGTGAGGAGGGCCCTTGGGTGTGCTTTGCTACGTGGAAGTTGATAAAGTGGTGCCATTTCTAGAAACTAGTGTTTCTGTGACCCTGACCAGGATTAAACAGTTATTAATATGAGTGAGTGAGTGAGTAAGAAGTGATAATAATAATAATACTGTAATGTACTTGTAATTTGTGCTTTGTATGATCTTTAATACAAAGATGCAGTTCAAAGTGCATTAAAGAGAGTCAAATAGAGGAAATACGTAAGTAAATGTAATAAAAATAAAACATTAAGAGGCCATAAAAACAAAAAAATTATAGCTACAAAATAATTCAAA
>JAOUQV010000025.1:7062178-7076226 GCA_028565295.1 Aspidoras spilotus | reverse complement strand
TTGACTCACATATGAGCTAATCCATAGGGTTCAATATGACATCGGTCCACCTTTTGCAGCTAGAACAGCTTCAACTCTTCAGTCAAGTTGATCCACACCAGATTCTGTCATCCATGTCTTTATGGACCTTGCTTTGTGCAATAGTGCACAGCCATGTTGGAAGTTGGAAACTGTTCCCAGAAAGTTGGGTGCAGGGAATTGTCAAAAATGTCTTGGTATGCTGAAGCATACCCGATTCCGATAAGTTGGATGGGTGAGAAAATACTTTTATAAATATAGTGTGTCAAGGTCTATGTAATGCACATATTCATGAATTTGTACATCAATACTAGCACACTCCAAAAAAAGATTCGTGCTCTATTCATGCTTGTCAATGTAACCCTGTACATTGACAAATATAGCAGCTGTGCCATATATTGAGAAGGCTCAAGGATGGCATAAACATATTTTAATTTATGTTACCAGCAATTTCCAAACAGGGTAAAAAATTACCACTTCACAATTACACAATCACAACAACCGGCGACATATGTCTGTACATGCTTTGGGTTTGTTTGTTTGTTTTTTTCATAAATCTGTGGCCTGTCCAGTCATTTGTAGCCTGGCCAGGAAAAGCCGCCGTTGCCTGCATCGACAGGCTGCGACCTCCTGCCGAGCCGTTTATTTCAGTGTGTATGTGCATGTGCATGTTTATATGTGCACACATACACACAGACGCCTACTGACATTCCTTTTTATTGCTACCATGGGCCACTCTTTCATATGACTTAATGACAGGGTGCTGTTTGAAACAATATGATTGCATACACCACAAACTCAGCTTGATTTTTATGCTATTTGTCCTTGCTTAGAGTGAGTGTGAATGCAGACATGAACCAGCAAGTATGGTTTTCCAACCTACAAGAGGAAGAAAAGTACAGAGCAAAAGTGAAGAGAGTTAGTGCTTAGCCTATGTCAACACCAATACATTTTACCTTTTAAATGCATAATTATGGATAGACTTATACCTGCTATTTATATGGCTCAGGTTTTTAAAGCTATGTAATGCCTATTAGTTTACTATAAATGCCTTTATGTACAGGAGGTAAGATTGCCAGCTCCTAGTAATGAAAAACCAGACACCTTGGGGGGTGTAGGTGTTAGCTTCTTATGCCAGACTGTAAGGGAGGGTTTGTGCTAATCGTGTTCTCTTTATTTTAAAAGATGTTATTATAAACCAAGACATTTGAAAGAGAGTACATTTTCCTGGACACACTATTAGAGACCGGGACAGTCCCGGGAAAACCCTGGACACCTAGCAACACTCAAAGGACGAAAGCTACGAATTTAGATAGCCTTAACAAATAGAAAGTGTACAAAGCTGATTCCAAAAAAATGTCATGACAAAATTCTTCTTCTTCTTCTTTCTGCCTCTCCCTTTTATCAGGGGTCGCCACAGCATGTCAATATTTTCCACCTCACTCTGTCCTCTGCATCTTCTGCTTTCACACCAACTACCTGCATATCTACATTGACCAAATCTGTATATCTCATTGGTCTTCCTCTCTGCCTCCTGCCTGGCAGCTCACTTTCTAACATCCTCCTGAATCTCAATTCCTGCATTTTTGTGACTACTTCTCCCTGTAGCCTTATAGTTTTACCTGCTTCCCTCTCATTCACACACATGTATTCTGTCTTGCAAATGTCTCGCCTTTCCAGAACATATTTCCACCTCTCCAAGTTCTCTTTTAGGTGTTCCCTGCTCTCACTACAGATAACCTTGTCATCTGCAAACATCATAGTCCACAGTGATTCCTGTCTGACCATATGTTAGTCTGTCCATCACCAAAGCAAACAAGAAGAGCTTAAAGCCAATCCTTGAATCAGTCCCACCTTTCTCTTAATCCACAAAGACACAGTGTAGCTCTTTCTGACCTTCTATATACTTCTCCATCAGCATTCTCAAAACAAAAATTGCATCTGTGGTCCTCTTTCTTGGCATGAAACCATACTGCTACTCACAAACAGTCACTGATTGTCTAAGCCTAGCTTCAACAACTTTCTCCCAAATCTTCATTGTGTGACTTATTAACTTTATGCCCCTGTAATTGCTACAACTCTGAACATCACCCTTGTTCTTATAAATTGGTACAAGTACACTGTTCCTCCATTCCTCAGGCATCAATTCACTATCAAAAATCTTATTAAATAATCTAGTCCGGTATGTCATCAGGTCCCAAAGAAATTCCCTTCTTCATCCTTTTCAAAGATTTCCTGTTCCACTATTCCACTCTTCTTTCCCTGTCTTTTTCCTTATTCATCAGCTACTCAAAATACTCCTTCCATCTTTTTCTCACGTCTGCGGACTGAGGAGGCAAGTTGCTCAAGTTGAGGTACAGAAACGTTAACCCATTCTTGTTAGGATTCTAGTTGCTCAACCATTCAGGGCTTTTTTTGTCTTATCTTCTGTTTAATGATGCACCAAATATTTTCTATCGGTGATACTTCAGTGCCCAGACCTGTCTTCTATGCCGCATGATGCTGTAATTGATTCAGTATGTGGTTTGGCATTGTCATGTTAGAAGATGCAAGGTTTATCTTAAATAGTCTTGATGGGAGCATATTTTGCTCTAGAACCTGGATATACCTTTCAGCATTGATGGTGTCCTTTTACATGTGTAAGCTGCCACACGTACTTATGCAACCTCATACCATCATAGATGCAGGCTTCTGAACTGAGCGCTAGTAACAACTTGGGTCACCCTTCTCCTCTTTAGTCTGAATGACACGGAGATCCTGATTTCCATAATGAAGTTAAAATTGTGATTTGTCTGACCACAGAACAGTTTTCTACTTTGCGACAGTCCATTTTAAATAAGCCTTGGCCCAGAGAAGATGTCTGCGCTTCTGGATCTTGTTGAGATATAGCTGCATCTTTGAACTATAGAGTTTTAGCTGGCAACAGCGGATGGATCGGTGAATTGAGTTTACAGATAATGTTCTGTGATAATATTCCTGAACCTATTTTGTCATTTTCAATACAGAAGCATGCCTGTATCATCAAATGATTCTCTGAATCATTTGATGATATTATGCACTGTAGATGATGATATGTTCAAACTCTTTTCAATTTTACACTGTTGAACTTGCTGATATCCATTTTGTCGGCGCAGAATTAGGGGATCTTCTTCCCATCTTCTTCCCATATTTACTTCTGAAAGCTGCTGCCTCTCCAAAATGCTCTTTTTATACCCAGTCATTTTAATGACCTATTCCCAATTTCACCAAATGGTTAAAATTGTTTGTACCTTTAAGTTTTCCAGCCTCTTATTGCCCTGTCCCAACTTTTTTGAGATGTATTGCTGTCACAAAAAATTAAAATTAAAATAAGTCTTTTGTGCAATGGATTAAAATTTACAACCGCACATCCATACCCAGTGTTTGCAAATGCTCATATAAATACACATTTTATGGCTTATTTGTTTATTCATTAATTCATACATTCTTTCATTTTCTATAGCACTTAATGCAACTCTGAGCACGAGGACAGGAACAACCCTAGACAGGTCGCCAATCCATCATACATGTCCTTGGAAGGCGGGAAAAAACCGGAGTACCCCGAAAAAACCCGCACAAACATGAGGAGAACATACAAACTAAAAACCACAATTTCCCAAGTCACCCCTCCTGGGGCTCGAACATGGGAACTTCTTGCTAGGAGGCCACAGCATTATCCACTGTGCCTATTTCACTTAGATGTAGATTATTTCTGATGGACCTTAAACTCTTTTCTGAATGGAAAATGTGTTTGTTTTAAAATGAAGCCTGAGTGTGAGTGTAGCAAAAGAATACGTTAATAAGCAAAATGGTGATCTACCTGACTTTTCCACCATTTATGCCAGTCAGAAAAAAGGAAAGGACTTTATAATAATGGCAAGCACTGAAGCAAAGCTAAGCTTCCTACCATCTTTTCAACGGGCATGCAGTCTGTTGGATTTTGAATAGCTTATTCATCGTTTGTCCCTCATGTCCCCTATTTTCTTGTCAGAACTGAGGGATAGACATGTTTGAGTCTTTTATTATATGGTTCCAGGAATTAATTGCAGTCCCAATGCAGTCCTGGGCTATTATAGCTTATTGCATTTTAGTTGAACCAGGAAGCACAAGTGGCTCTTTCCAAAATCAAACACACACACACAGTTGAGGTCAGCTCTATTATGGCAGTATAAGATGAACTGAAGTGGGTGCATTCCGGAACCCAAGGCCAGCTGTTTACGTGGCCTCCTTGGCCTCTTAATTGGGCCCCATGTTTGAACGTCCCTTGCTAGACTGAATTAGAGGTCCTTGAGCTGCCATGTCGAGGCGGGCCAAGAGCCTGCTAGTGTGTGTGGATGTGTGTGCGCACGCTTTGGGTATGCGATCTAATTATGAGAGATAATTGCTTGGACCTGGCTCCAGTTACAGGCGCCCACTTGGTCCGTCTCCCTCTCTTTCTTCCTCGGCCCCATGGTGCAGAGAAAGGCAGTGTTTGTTTGATCTTGTGCAAGTTAGGCCCTAAAAATGAGGGAAGACCTTTTTCTGGAGACAGCTGTGATGAACTAGCCATGACCCTTGTCCTGTTGCGGTCTGATCTCAGATTCATGGTGCTCTTTCGCTTTGACTAAATTGAGTAACAAGGCGTTCGACCTTAAGGCACCCTTGATGTGGCATTTTAGAAAGCACAATAAATGACGCTGTTGAATATCATTTAATCAGTTCAAAGCACTTTGTCATGACTAACTCACATGAAGGCTAGCAAGCTTCCCGAATAGATCCAATACAAGCCCAGGAATTTCAAGCTTCTTAATCTTTTTTCCTCAATTTTTTTATTTACTTAATTTAATAAAATATTTCACTATTTAAAATGTATATGAAGTTAGTTGTTTCTCAAACGTCATCTATTGTCACTATGTTTGCACACAGCAAAATCGGTCCTTCGCATTTAACCCATCTGTGCAGTTTAAAACACCTACTGTATATAGACACACTTGAAGTGGACAGCCTCCACAGTGCCTAGGGGGGCAACCAGGGGGTTAAGTGCCTTGCCCAAGAGCACTTCAGCCGTATCTCAACTTAGCAGTTCCGGGAATTGAACCAGGGACCTTCCAGTCACAAGGCCGGTTCCTTATCTGCAAGCCTACGACTGCCCCAGTATCTGATACATGAATGTAATTATTAAGTATATTTGTGTATGAGATTATTTAGATTTTTATAAATATCACATACCGTACTGTGCAGAACTATTAACCTTATTATTGTTTTTAATGGTATAAATAAAATATAGATTGAGATGTTTATTTGTATAAATTTGGCATTATTATACTCTACATGGAAGGATTTTAGATTTCCAAATATTACTATTCCAACAAGCAAATGCTACATTATAGCATTTATAGAACTTAATATTTTTGCGGGACGGGTTTGCCATCCCGTACAAAAATCACAAAGAGAAGGATGGACATGCAGGGAGATTTATTTAATAAAAAAAAGAGAAAAGACAGATTCAAAAAATACACCAAGACAGTCTGTGAAGGACATGGCTGGTAAACATGTGATATAGCGTGTGAGGGTCAAAAGACATAAAACACAAAAATAAATACATATAAATAAATAATAAAAAGAAGCTGGACAAACAATCAGGCACCCGAACACACACACACGCACAGTCACAAGTCCATTTTCAGTTAAAAAGAAACTAAAGAAACAAAAATGAAATTCAGGTGGACACCATTCAAATCTTGGTCGCCCGGAGACTCACACTGCCGCACCAACAGGCACACACAGACACACGCACAGTAACACACATACGAACATGGTAAGTCACAAACCCAGTGCAAATACCAGGGAGGATCTTAATCCCCGTAACGCAGCTACTGCTAAATAACGGCAGCATCGTGACTAATATATTACTTAAAATACCACTTTTTAGAATTAAAATAAATAAAGGCTGTACATCCTCATGTTGAAGTCCTTATAAGAACTGTGGCAAATTCTCCAAGATGCACAGTAAAACCTACCAGAATATTTACTTATAAAACTGCAAAAATCTTTGTACAGTGTTTATAGTGTTTTATGTAACATATGTATTTATTATTTCGCAGGGGATACTTGGCTTTGTAGCCTTTATTTGCATGTGACTATAAAGTTTTTAACTGTACAGTAATGACTTGCTTAGTTTTCAGATTGTGTTGCAGAATCTGATACAATTCTTCGGGAGTCTTTGTCTGTAAGACGTCTTTTTTGGCAGCACAACCCCATCAGCCTTATTATGGTTTTTGTGCTTCGTTGTGTAATACTGTATGGTGCTTTCCTTACTGACATACAAACATTTTTATGCAACATTTACAGTGTTTCTTTTGTTGGAAAAGTAACACATAAAAATACAAGACGCTGATTTTACACTGAAGTAGTAATGAAGTAGAATTTATAAACATAAGCAAAAACAAAATGAGTATAAAAAGAAATAGGCTGCCAAAGACATTTAAATAGAACAGTATTACTGTTTATACTGTACTATGAATAGTAATAATAACCCATTATGACAACTAAGCAATGATTTTATTCTCACTCATTTCCCTTGGTGTTTTGATGACCTGTTTTTTGGAAGAGGATCGTAACATAGTTTTCCCAACACTCATGCTAAAGTGGAAATCTCAGGCAGAGGACAGGAAGACAGAAAGAAAGAGGTTTTCACACAGCTTTGCCCTGATTTTAAAATGGCTTTAGATAAATATGTGAAGCGTGGGAAATGTGTGCTGCAGCTCCATTGAGAAACTGGGCCACAGTGGTTGTTTTTTCAGGTAACCAAGACATAATAAGTACTCATTCACATGGGGTGTTCTGCTTCTGCCTTTTTTTAACATTCTTTTAATATTGGGGTTAGAAGATATACACAATTATAAGCAAAACCCTTGTGTGTGTGACCATGTACAATGGACTAAGAAGGAAATAAAATAAAAAAACGTTTAAGCTTGTGCATATAATTATTAAGTAAAAGGATCCAGTATTACATATTTGTGAGTATGTATCCTTCTGCGACAAGTAAACATTTCTTTTTAATTGTTCATTTGTCCTGAACAGCAGCTTGAAGAAATTTTAAGAACAAAACATCTTCAACACTGTTATGTGGATGTTTCCTCCAATGAAATGGAAAGGTCATTTAACAACCTTTATTTTGGGTTAAGGTCAGGAATTTGACATGGATGTTATGAAACGTTTAGTTTATTCCTTTTAACCATTCTTTAGTAGAACAGCTTGTTTACTTGAGGTTGTTATCTTTCTGCATGGAAGTGAAAGTGAAAGTGATACATTTTGCCACTATGTTTGCACACAGCGGAATTGGTCCTCTGCATTTAACCCATCTGTGCAGTAAAACACACACATAGACACACACTGGTGAAGTGAGCACACATGCCCGGTGCAGTGAGCAGCCAGCACAGCACCCGGGGAGCAACTGGGGTTAGGTGCCTTGCCCAAACCACAAGCCTATGACTGCCCCACCTCAAGCCTACGACTGTCCCACTACAAGGCTACGACTGCCCCACCAGAAAAGTGCATCGTACTCGAAAATGATGTGATGACGGGTTCCCTGTTTTGACACATAGTTCCCACGAGGAACTAGTCATGTATTAAACTGACTGTAGAACAGATAGTTCATGGGGGGTAGCACAGTAGGTAGTGCTCTTGCTTCACCATCAATAAAGAATAAGGGTTTGATGACGGGTAGGGCGACCCGGGAAGTTTCTGCATGGAGTTTGCATTTTATTCCTGTTTACTCCGGGTACTCCGGTTTCCTCCCGCAGTCCTAAGACATGCATGTGAATTGAATTGAAAATTCTAAATTGCCATTGTTTTTTAAATGATTTTATATATAAGATGTGAAACTTGTGTATGAGTATGTTATTAAAATGGCCATTGATGCTGAAGATGATGTTAATCAATAAACAATCTTACTGCATGACCCACTTAAAATGAAGCTCATAGACATAATTTGGATATAATCTGGAATTCATTGTTTCATCAATGAGGCAAAATAGGCCCATACCATGACACAACCACCACCATGTTTCGCAGATATTGATAAGCTTTTATGCCATCATATCCATCCACAAAACCAACTTGTCCATGTGATCTGTAGCAGGCATTTTTAATTTTAAAGGATAGTAATTTTTCAATTCTCATTTAATCCCTGTCATACACATCATTGTTGTTCTTTAGACACTGTTTTTTAAGCTTTTCCATCTTGATGGGAATCTACAACTTAAATTCATTTTTGTGTAATTTCTTTACTTTATCTAATATTAGGATGTTTGAGGCAATCTGATGTAGTTTCAGGTCAAATCCATGCCGATATATAGACACTCGTACGGGTTCACACACTCCCAAGCTCCATGATAATAGTTTAAGAGCAAACTAAAAAAAATGATTAAGAAGGTTTGATTACCTATATTTACTGTATACACAGGTAAAGATAACTGTATGTTGTCATGCATATACAATATACAGTATATGACCCCAGAAGAACCAAGAAGCTCACAGATTAAGCTCTCCCAGACCCCATGTAAGGGATATTTTGTGATATGTTGGGTAATTAGTGGTCCTGGGAACATAGACGTGGTGCCAGTCTGGAGTCTGGACATCCCAGAGGGGGTATGATGAGGGCCAGGGCCACTAGGCTCAGGTCAGAGGGCTTTGCTTGCTTCCCATCACTAACAACAACATGTATTCAGTAGTCTCACATCAGACCTCATGTAATCCAACTGGGTTTTAAATAAAAAATATTCTCCTTTATCCTTGTTTGGTGATGCTTGTTTGAGGTTTATACTCTGTGCACCCATATACAGTACATATGCACAAAGATGGACAAATACAGTTTCCAGAAATAGGCAAAAAAAAACATGTGTTTGTGCGCAGCTGTGGTGTGTGTGTGTATATGTGTGGTGCTTACATGAGTATGAGCCCATGAGAAAAATCAAGTAAGCGTCACAAATGCCTGTTTTACTTGGCATTAATAAGTTGTCTATTTATATGTGGCCTCTTTGCTCATAAACATGCGTGCATGAAAAATGTGCAAGTTCACAAATGTATGTGTGTGGTACGTCCATGATTACCAATGTGAACGTGTCAAGATGTATAGTAGGAAATAGTAATGTATGTATATGCAAGGATGTGAGTGTGTGTGTGTAGAAGTGTGTGTGTGTGTGTGTATGTTTGTGTGTGCATGTGGAGTGCGTGTGCGCAGCTGTGTGGCCCCATGTGTTTATATAGAGCTGAGGAGATAATGGTTCCTAGCTTTGACACTGAGCATTAAAGGAGACAGATGAGTCAACGATCATATACAACACATGCAGACAACAGTTCAAGTGCTAATGGGTCTGTGGTTCCTCATAAGGCACAGTGATTTACATTCCTACAACCCAGATAAAGCTCTCTTCTTTCCTGTTTTACCCTAGATCAAGGCTTTTAGGAGGGCTAAATATCTTATATATATCTTATGGTAATTTTCTACTGAATGGTCCCTACTTGGTTTGGCTCGACTTGCCTATACACACTTTTTCGTCCCTGGTCCATCGTTGCTTTTTTATTGCCATGGTACACTCCAAAATAAACCTGGTAATGTTGCAAAATAAATGTTTTATTATTCTTTTTTTTCTCTGCCCTGCTGTGACGATCTCTTGTAGTTGTTCTGAAGCATGAGCTCAGATATCTCCGCAAATCTTTCTCTTCCTTGTTGCACCATTTCTAATTAAAAGCAATTGTAAATTCAAATTTATACAGAAATATTACAAATGGCGAGTTTGTGCTGGTGATATTATAATTTACAAAACGTTTGCAACAATCACTGTATTAGTAACACTTGACTAGTAATGAATTGGTTTACCTCTTGGATTAATTATCGCTTGCAGACATTGTGGAACACACTCCACACTATGACGAACATCGTTGTTTAAGTCGACACAAGTCTGCTCCAGCATCTCTACCAGTGCGCCTCATGAGTTCTGTGCTCGCCCCACAAATTGGTAGAACAGTCATAATGGTTGCCTCTCCAGTAGCTCCAGTAGTATGTATCTATCTATCTATCTATCCATGCTGAAACACTAGCACCAAACCTTCGGGTCCAACTATCTGTACTCAGTTGATGTAGATCAAGTCACTTCATTTTCCAATAGCTGGTAAATCTGTTCAACTAACAGATCAACACCTTATTTGAAAGCAGATTGTGATGTAACCATGCGTGCCTGAAGTTTAGCAGTCATCTTATGCCACCTGCTAGTGTATTACTCTTAAAAAAAGCCTGCCAGGTTTTTAAAGTTGATGCTTAGTATATCTCTAAGCTTAGTAAACATTATCTGCTACGTTAGTTTAAATCTAAAGTTTAACATAAATAAATATTATCCATTATTTGAGATCATGTTATATTAAATGCCTTAGCTTTTTTTTGCATCTGTATATAGACACATCGCTGTTTCAGTTTTTCCAGAAAAGACAACATCATTTACTTAATCAAACACTGATGTTATTTTGCACATTATTCCCCTCACAGAAAAAGAAATTCCTACAGCAATATAAGCGCACACACAAACACACCCGTACACAGGATGAATAGCATTGAGGCTCAACACATCAAACAAAAGCGAAGCGAGTCTGGAGATACAGTATCAGTGTGGGAGGCACATGTTGATATTGTCTAATAAGATAAATGTGTGCTAGTGTTAGCCACTCCAACGCATGTCTTACAGTAACAACATCATTTATATTCAGAGGAATGTTAATGGCACCTTTTGTTATCATTGTGAATGCTAACAATTTTAATGCCTTTTTGAGCCTGTCTTATGTCTGGAGTATTTGTACAGGTAGTAAAGTGTTTTGAATGGATTACACTACCTGTACTAAAATAACGATTAGAGAGATTATTATAACTTTAAAGTAATGTCCATCAGACTCACCACGCTTTTTGACAACTTTTATATATCTTCTAAAATTCCATTCATTGTCAGGGTCGCTCTGTCTCACAGGTCTGAATCATTAAAGTGACGATAAAACTGATTACAAGTCGTAGAACCTAGATTCAGGGCTCAAATATAAATTCTAAATGTCTAACCCTTGATAATCTGGTCCACATTGTGATTCATTTAGGTTACTCTTGACACCCTCTACAATCCTGCCATTACACTTCCTTTAATGCTGTCATGTGGAAGCCCTATTACATGACCATAGTAATGAAGTTTTTACTCTTACCTGACTTGCTATACCATAGCAGACCACAACCTGGCCCACCTTACTTGCCTCAGACTAATAAGGACCATATTAGGTTAATATTGAAAGGATCCATGACTATTTCCTATTCTCTCCAAGGCAATGTGCATCTCTTAAGCGTCCCAGTAATGTAACAGGCATTTCTGACCACATTTCCTTTGAAGATAATGTTTTCCCACTGTTATTTCACATTTTAATAATGTGCTGGACAGTTCTTTGGTGTATTTTATTAGTTTCAGCAATATACTTAGATGTTCTCTGCTTGATGCATAGCAATAATTTGACCCTTTTGAAACAGATTGAAACATCCACAGAATGTGTCTTTTGCATGGTTGTTTACCAAATGAGAAGCTAGACACTGCATCAGTTAGAGTTAAAACTTGTTTCTAGCTGAAAAATAATCAGGCATGCAGTAATTATCCAGTAATTATACCTCTTTGCTTACTTAAATCCAAGTGGTGATCTTTTTCTGGCCAGGCAGTGTATGAACATTCATTCATCCATTCATTCTCTTAAACCCCACAGAATCGCAGGGGATGACTGAGTTGTAGGGCACACAGTCACACACATATTCACAAAATTAGCAAATAGACTCGGGTGTAAAAAAGTAAGAATGAGATTAAACACAAAATTTAACCTGCATTTGTTGCTCACAAACGCACCTATATATTAACTAGATTGTCTAGCCATTTCCTGATCATACTACTTTAATAGAGCGACAGCACATTTTTATAGAAGTAAACCTCCCTAGTTTAATAGATGACCTAATGTCTGAACTGGTTATTTCACAATTCCCAATATAACATCAGAAGTTGTAATCATCAATACATTGCCAATATTTCCGCATTGGAAACCAAGTACTTCTTGATAATATATCAGTAATCTATAAATTCTATAATGACAGAACTCACATTTAGCTTAGCATGTGGGAAAGGTTTTCAATATCTTTTATACTTTTATTTGTAACTGCTTCTTACTCCTTGTGTCAGGAGTTAGGACTGGAGTATGGTGCAGAACATTTTTACAAACCGTGGTACACTTTTACACAGTCAAGTACACTTTTACAAACAGATTTCTGACGGAAAGGGTGTGTACAATTGACAGGAGGTGCCATTTGCTCACCATTGTGTCAATCAAATTTACTGCAACTCCGCCTATAGTATATTTCTTGATTAATCTGGTCGGTGATTATTCTGACAGCACGATGGGCGGAGTTGCATTACAGTTGATTGACACAACAGTGAGTAAAAAGCACTTCCTGTGTATTGTACCTACTCTTTCCGTCAGAAACTTGTTTGTAAAGGTGTACCACGCTTTGTGAAAATGTTCTGATGATCTCTTGACCACCATACTTTATGGAGTTTTAATGGAAACTTGTATTTATTTATTTTATTTATTTAT
The DNA here is from genome assembly GCA_028565295.1 of Aspidoras spilotus. NCBI lineage: Eukaryota > Metazoa > Chordata > Actinopteri > Siluriformes > Callichthyidae > Aspidoras > Aspidoras spilotus. The sequence goes on along the minus strand of JAOUQV010000025.1, from coordinate 7,063,551 downwards.
TTTTTTATAAAAGTGCTGATGCCGTTTTCAGTGATGGGAACAAATGCCGTGCTGTTCCATTTACTAAATCAGCCATTATTTAAAGTCCATTTCAGTGATGGAGCTATTGATCTAAGTATCATTTACAGATGAAAAAGCTGTGATTTAAGATTAAGGCTGACACCAAAACAACAAACAATACATTTAGGGGACAAAAGTGAAAACAAAGAGTGAAGGGCAATTTTTCACAAGAACACTTTGACTTATAGTCTAATCAGACATCATATTTGTCACTGTCTTATAATAGCTACAGTTCGAAATTGGCAAAAATGCCAGCCACTTAAACAGGGGTCAGCAGATTCTTCCTATTTCCTGGGGCATTTCAAGGACAGGCAGTTCCCAAATTCAGCCTTGGCTCACTCTTTAGGGACGATGTTAAATATAGTGATGGAAAGAAGCAGAGGCACAATAATCAAACAGTATACTGCGGCCTGGTTTCGCGGTGGTCTGGCTAGTGTTTGGTGGCCTTGTCTAACTGATCTGGGGGTGTATGTGGAAAAAGGACTCCCCCTTTCTCAAGCCTTTGTTAGCCAGAGCTTACAGCCTTGAGTCATGCAAACTTTGCTCCCCTCCTGGAAAACATCAGCTATGGTCCGTTACAGCTTAGGATGCCACGACATTCTGCTTCATGCTGGTGTAATTAATGGATAGAACTGCTTTGTTAGTCATATTGCTGTGCATGCTAAGGAAATATGCCAGACGCACTGATGGATGTGATCTGTCACTCACACAACAAAACACAAGCAATTGTCCCTGCCTTGATTTAATTTCCTGCAGAAGTCTAATAGTGTTTTTACAAAAAAAACCAAGGAACCAAAGGGAAAGTAAAACTGTGTAAGACGTAGACCTGTGTGTGTATAGCAATGAGAAGGACATGACCTTTCATATGCAAAAAACAAAGACAATTCTTAACACATTGATTCACCAAATCACATGTTGGTCATGGTTGAGAGCCTAATTGACAGTAAATACTGTGTGCAAAAGGATTTATTATATAGACTTGTATTTCTTGTTCTGTTTCTTATTACTTCTACTCACATCTCTGAGTTAGAAGTACATTACAGTTTCTCTTCTGAGTTAGAAGTACATTACAAAAGGTGATGTCTTTTCTGAATACTGTAAGTTTAAACATTTATCAGTAGCTACTCCTTCTTGACTTTTGTGTGACAAAAGGGTTGCAGCAAAAGTAAAAGGAAAGGTTTATAAGAGAGTAGTGAAACCAGTCTTGTTGTATGGTTTGGAGACAGTGGCACTTAATAAGAGACAGGAGGCAGAGCTGGAAGTGGCAGAGCTTAAGATGTTGAGGTTCTCATTAGGAGTGACCAGGATGGACA
>JAOUQV010000025.1:7002342-7015233 GCA_028565295.1 Aspidoras spilotus | reverse complement strand
AAGAAATAAAATAATTATAAACAGAAAATTATACAGTCATTTGAAAAAAATTAATGTGAAAAGCAGAAGAAAAGTTTCACATGGCACCGGCATGGTGGTGCAGAATGTGGTGCTGTCTCAGGTTTGATCCCCGGATGGAGGACTCGGGAAATCTCTGATTGAAGTTTGCATTTTTTCCCTGTGTTCGTGCAGGTTCTCTCCAGGTGCACTGGTTTTCTTCCACATTCCAAAGACTTTACTGTTAGGTTATTTTTTGTCTCTAAAGTGGGCCTTAGTGTATGAAGGGCCTGTTGAGGATTGTTCCTGCTCTTGAGTCTAGAGTTGTCGGGTGGGCACCGGCCGGCCCACAACCCCATGTTAAAAAATAAATAAATAAATGAATAAAGTTATTCCTGAATTATCTACAGGGTGGGCCATTTATACTGGTACATACTGGGTGGGCATATGTGTGTGTATATATATATATATATATATATATATATATGTGTGTGTGTGTGTATCCATATAAATGGCCCACCCTGTATAATAAAATGGAAAAAGGATTTTCTGTAGAGTCTCAGTGAAAAACTTGTAAAGCAATACATCAAAATACTATATAATTTTAAATGAGATATTGTTACTGGATATCTAAGTAAATGGTGCATTTGTGCATGTTTGAGCATGTTAGGAAACGTACATGTGTGTCTGTGTGTGTGTGCGTGAGTGTGTGCATATTTGTTTAAGGTGCTGCAGTTTCGTCACTTTCGTTGTCATTGTGACAGTCACAGATGAGCAACCTCAGACATCGAAAATCTTGAAAATGATGTTCAGCATGAGAACATGACTGCACACACACATACACACTTGGGCTGTAACCACAAACAGAAAAAGTGTGTCTCGTTGACAGAGACAGAGTGTCCAGCACTTCTGTCAGTCCACTAAACAAGCCTTAACAACACTAATTACACTGACATGACACTTTAATGGCACCAGTCAAAAGAAGAAAGGCCTGGAGTGTGTGTGTGTGTGTGTGTGTTTGTTTGTGTGTGTGGTAAACTGAGAAAGACCTCAAGCTTTGGGATGTGTTTGCTTAATCGTTGCAGAGATTACAACATTTATCTTTTAGATTACATTGAAAGAGTTAAGTATTGTTCTTCTGTAAAGACACAATTTATCTAGACACTGGGAATACACACACACACACACACACACTGATTAAAATGTCAATAATTACAAGTAAAGTTGTTGTGTGTGTTGGTTTGGTCTTCGGAATCATTGTATGAAACATTACTAGATTAAAGCATGGTGGGTACGAAATGATCAGCACTCCGGTTATTAAAATGTGTGTCGTCACCACCATTTCAGTTTCATTTGTGACTTCAGTGCAGAAAAAAATGGCTGCCCCACTTGCACAAAAGGAAAGAAGCACTGATTTGTTTTTGTTGTCCGAGGGTGGGTCTGGTGTCGATATTTATGGAAGATTTTGTGCACAATATGAAGATAAAATTTTTGTGGCAAAGTAATGGATTGAGACTTCAAGGAATGTCACATACATTTCATCCATGCAGAAAGAGCCAAATGTCTTTCCACATCCAGGACTGGTAATAACACTGAGTCTTCATGTGAACTGATTCAGTTGGACAGACAAGTGATAAATTTTTTTGCAAATCAGTTGTTTTTTTGCCTATACAATAATTCAAGACAGTAAACAATCCAATACACAACCTCGTAACTATACACTGTGTTGTGCATAAATACAGCAACTGAGAACCTTGTGTCATTTAATGACATTAAAAATTCCTCAAGCAATGGCTTTTTCCAGACAAACAGTTTTGACATCTCTGTGTTTGTTTGCTCCCCCATACTTGAAGCCAGGCAGTAATGCAAACACTCCAATGGAGACACCAGGACTCTCAAACCTCGAAAAAAAAAATCCAGCCCTTTCTATAACAGCCACAAACAAAGAAGAACCACAAGCCTCTCTGTTTGGACCATGTTCTCTCTCACACACACACACGCACATGCATTCTCGAGTGCCTTATAGAGTGTAGAGTACACAGCCCATTGGAGGAGGCTGAAAAGGTCAGGCCAGAGCACTGCTCGACTACACAACTACACAACAGCCAGTGCATTAGCAGTGTTTAATCAGCGGTTTAGTGCAAATTGTGTTTCCATTGTCTCTGTTTTTCCCGGAGAAATGTAATCTCTTATGAAAGCGCGGCTAAAGATCACACTGTAAGAACGGCCATGTTTGATTTGCGGCTGTGCTTCCTCTCTCTCCCGTACGGCCTCCTTTGTGCATAAGGACGGGCACTTATTGTTGGCTGGCACGATAAGTCCCAGAATCAAAGCCTGTTGTGACACTCCACCTGTGCTGACACTGCCTCTCATTCACAGAAAATAATACACAAAAGGATGAGCAGAAAGCAGATGCACAAGCCTTGTTGCATTGGCCAGGCGGCTTTCATCCACCCTTATGCTCAATAAAGTGCCAGGTTTATGGTTTGAGTATGAGCTATGTTGGGTTTTCTTTCTTTTTTTTTACATATAAAAGAAGTTGTGGTTGGCTGGCAGGGGTGGAGGCAATGATACAATCAATAACTTGTATAAGAGAATAATATAAAATTATGATTCTATCTATTTGTTCGGTTGGGACTTGTCTGCACAAAGGGTATTATATTTTAGATAGAATGGAAGAATTCACAATAAGGTATTCATACAGATCAGGCTAATTTCATGGATATACAGTATGTTTATCACAGGGCGACACAGGAGCACAGTGGTAAATGCTGTCGCTTCACAACAAGAAGGACCTGGGTTCAATCCCCAGATAGGATGACCTAGTAAATTCCTGTGTGGAGATTAATATTCTTGCTTTGTTAACAGGGGTTTTCTCGGGGTGCTCCGGTTTCCTCCTACATTACAAAGAAATGAATGTTAGGTTAATTTTAGTCTCTAAAGTGGCCCGTAGTGTGTGAATGTTTTTGCGACTATTTGTGTGTGCCCTACGATGGAGTGGTGCCGTGTCTAGTGGTTCTTCCTGCCCTTGGGCATACAGTTTCCTGGTCAGCACTGGCCCCTGTCCTGTGTGGATTAAGAGGAAGATAATGGATTAATGGATGAATGTTTTTCACATTATTTACTATAATGCTTATATACTGCTACAGTCTTATTTTGAGGTTATTGGGTATTTACACTAATACAACACACAGAAAATGAAAAATGTTGGTATTAATGATATGATACGGAGAGGTTCAATTGAAAATGGCCTTGAATATTATTGTATGTCTTTACTACATACACATTTACCTAGTTAAAGGTCCACCCACACAGATATACCAAGATAAGTGCAAGTTTATTGTAGCGCACACAAGATCAACTCAAAAAAAAGCACAGAGGGCGGAGACAAAATAAAATGGTGCAAGTAAACACAAAATGGCCGACCGGCATAGCACAGAAGTTGATATTTGATACTAAGGCAGTCAGTGTTGAACCCCTAACACTCTGGTGCTTGGCTCTCAGAGCAAAACAAAAGTAATGAATAAACACACACAAGTAATCCACAGTCCATAAACAGAAAAATAGGTAGAAAGCATGTCATCAAATTTCGTTAAATACACAACAGAATCTATAGCATAACAAAAATTTCCAAAAAGCATGATAAATTCAGGGCAGCACGATGGCACAGTGGGTAGTGCTGTGACCTCACAACAAGTAGATCCCGGGTTCAAGCCCCAGGTGGGGCGACTAGGGAAATTTCTGTGTGGAGTTTGCATGTTCTCAACGTGTTTGTGAGGGTTTTTTTCCAGGCACTCCGGTTTCCTCACGCATTGCATGATAGGTTAATTGGTGTCTCTAACTCGTCTGGTAGTGTGTGACTGTGTGTGTTTGTGCGCCTATGATAGATTGGTGCCCTGTCTAGGTTTGTTCCTGCCCTCTCGCCAGCTTTCCCGTGATCCTAAAACTAGTATTAAAAGTGGTATAGAAAATGAATGAATGAATGAATAAATTAATGAATGATAAATACAGAACATGAAGAAAACCCAAAGTCATTAAGAAGTAGTGCTATAAGCAATGTGAGTAGAAAGCACAAAGAAATTGTGTTGACCCGCAAGGAGCTCCAGCCAAACTGTCCCTAAAATCTATGAGGTTGAGAGCAGGTTACTGTTTCCTCCAATAAGTCACAAGTGATGTAAATGTAGGGCTAGATACTGCGGAGTCTAAAGGGAACTGCACATTTTGGATGTTCCCATACCGCAGTATCTCAGGTGTATCAAGAGTAGATGAAAATCGGCAATCCCTTGCTGATGGTCATAGAGTGGATGTCTAGTGAGATTCTGCAGCAGGTATGAGTTGACTTGTGTACTGATGATGATCCCTGACATCTGCATGCTGTTTAAAAATTATAGTTTTATCTCTTAAGTGAAATCAAAACGATTATACATGTTTGTTGATAACTGAGCTGTAACAGAGAAATTCAGGAAGTACCTGTTGGGTACAAAGCTTATTGATTTACACTAATAAGTACGCCTTGAGTTATTTACAATTTGCCATCCATGGAGCCATGGAACAGTATTGGTGCTCTCAGCTGGTACTGTGTAATTAAGAGTATCAAGTATCGTCCTGGAACAACTACTGGTAATGCTTTCTTAGTTGCCAAATACTACTGAACTGTGAGTGAAGGGCAGAATTCTGTCCCTCCTGAGGTTTCATTAACTTAGAATGGTACAGTAGGGTGTTCCCAGCTGGCCACATCCTTGGATTGCAACCTGTACCCCACTATTGCAGAGTTAATTGGTTATTGGAATAGAGGGTGAAGGCTTTTGTATTGGAAAGTACAGCTACTCCAGTCTAAACGTACTGTGTTTCAGTTACTATTACCTAGGGCACTGCAGAGGTACTGACAGGTCTGCATGACAATCATGGCCTCCAGGCAATTGAACAAACCACTGATCTGGTGAGGCAGAGGTGTTTTTGACCAAAGATGTCATAAAACATTAGAAAATGGTGTTGGTGGGTGTCATTTGGAAAATGGTGATGGAATGGTGCTCAGTGGTTAAAGCTACGCACACAAAGGTACATACATTTATGAGACGTTTGTTAACTAGAAGACCACTAGAAATTCATAGACTTTACAGTATTGTAAAGGGCAAGTAATGGACAGGTTGAGAACGTTTTTTTTTTATTTACCCAAGCCAACACTGGAATAAAGGTACTCACAGAAAATTAGTTTCATGTTACCCAAGAGAATCCATTCAAATCAGGGGGAGTGCCTGTCTGAGTGCACTATAACCCTTCCGGTAATGGCAAATTTGAGTGATTTAATCACACGTTGCATGACTTACTTCATACATTACCACCTAAGAAGAAATGTAAATGGACTCAGGTGCTTACCTCACCTGTTGTTTGCTTATATGTCTACAGTGAAACTATATAGTACACACAATACTCCCCTTATGAGCTTTTATTTGGTCAGAAGCCACAGAAGTCAAAACTGGCCAGGGAGTGTCGTGGAAGCTGGTGTGGAAAGCGTAGAACTTTGGATTGGGTACACCAAATTAGTTTGAAGTGTACACTAATGCAAGGAAGCACTTCGAATCAGCAGCAGCATACCATAGGCATGAGTATAATACTGTAGCACTCATGTTGCCATGATTTTCAGGGCAGACATAAGCTTCAGTATGTATGGCATTCAACCATTTCTCAAGTGATTGAATCCCTAAATACAATAAGGACGTTGTATAAGATCTGGCTAGCAGGGGAGGAAGGAGGGGATAAAACAAATCATAGGTCAGAGATGAAGTTGGTTTTACACTACTTTAGGGGACATCAGCAGAAGAATCAGCGGAAGATAGGTACTCCCGATGGGATTTTGGTCCATCATGGACCAGTCTATCATATAGAGGCACTTTATTATGTAGTTCATTAAGCTTTTCTCTGTGCAGGTTGATGCATGTATGTGTAAGCTGAGCGCTTTGGGACAACTGGCTGCAAGGCTGTCATAACTTTATTGCCTCAAGCATAGTGGTGGTTTTAAGAAGGTAAGCGCTTTAATGTGTTTTAGAGCATCAAAGACATTCTAAATACTATTTTTGGGACTGCATATGTGAATATACAGTATGTATGAATGAGTGAATGCATATACATATCTATTATTATCGTGATCATAATAATTTAGCATTATTAGCAGTATTAGCATTATGTATAGCATATGTATATTATATGTTTAATATGCCCTATGTGGCAAAATATGCTATGTGGCATTATATGTGACCAGATATTCTCAAATGATTGTACGTTGCTTTTATTTGGTATTTTCTTATATTTTACAGAGTGGGGGCCACAGCCTGGTTGATTTTGGTCCACTTCTTTTCCTCCAGCAGTGCTGTGTGGGATTTGTAAAAAAAGTAATAAAGAATACATTGGACATGTCTCTGTGTCAATTGTCTCAGGGTCAACTGAGTCAAATATAGAACAAATAAAAACATATTAGGACAAATGTATGAATAAAAATAAAATTTTGAACCAGCAATACCACTTTAACCTTATTCAGTGACCGTCGTCGTCTTCATCTTCATCTTCAGAAACACTGCTGTGTTTTACCACACTGGTCCCGCATTACTGACCCTGTTTAGACAGTAAGGGGCCGGCAGGAAAACCACAGACTATGCACTGGAGACTTTTTATGAAAAAAAAAATAAACAGAACAGGTAATCACAGGCTAACAGCAAATGCCTGACATAAAAGGTTTATGTACCAAAACATAAAAACACAATCCCGAATGTCCAAAGATAATAAAACATAATTGTATCCATTTTTTATCCATTTATTTGCGCATGATAAAATATAGCCTGTATTGAGAGAAAACTAGCCTAGTCAATTCATTCATTTATTTATTCATTCATTCATTTTCTATAGGAGGAATAACTTCCCAAATATGTCGAAATTGTCCTATGAAATTTAGGCAATTAGCCTCTTAATTTATATTTAATATTACTTTAGTTAGCATGTGTAAATGTAGTTCGAAAATACATTTTTAAAAAGACATTTAAATTGTGGGTTTGGTCATACACCAGTAGTATCTGTCACACTGAAATGTAGGCTCATGCTACTGGTTCAATAATAGACTTCCAATACAATAATAGAATTACAAGCACATTTCAAACCAGCATAGTGAATAATGCAAATATTTTGCAAACCAAAACAGACATACAGTACTGTTCAAAAGTCTTAGAGATGTTTATTTTGACCACATCTGCATGAATAAGTCAGTACAGAATGATTATAGATTTCCCTTCATTACTTACAAAAAGTATACAAAAATAATGAAGGCTGTTGATTTTTTCCTGAAAAGTGGTCTGTTATGTTATATGTTGCTTGATGCAGAATTAAAAAAATAAGCAAATAGGGTAATAAATTAATAGGGTAAAAAATGAATTTGCTCAAGATCATCAATCGGTTAGGAAAAATATGAAAAATATGATTGACATTGTCAGCCGGGATCTTATGACTTGTCATTAAGCAAATAATTTTCAAAGCCTTGAGCTCTGACCTTCCATTTAATTTTTGTTTTTCAATCAAATCTGACAGATGTTGAGTAAAGAAACCAAAAGGTTGCACTGAATGCGCAGAGTCACCTGGATGGATTCCAAACACCTGTCTGGGATCAGCACACATGATCTGTTGGGGTGAACAAATGTCAGGAGTGAAGCAGTTGGATTTAAATTGATGATTCTTATACTAAAGTGGAAAGTTTTGGTGGCGTGGTGTGCTCGGCAACATCTGAATCAGTGAAAAACATGGACATATTTGGAAAGACTAGTTATTCCAGCTGTGAGAGCAATAATAAGAAAATCTTTTTCGATCTGTGGCCCCATGCAAGATCTTATCCCATGGGGTCGAAATGATCAGGGAGCAAAAATCCCAGAACTACACTACCTGACCTGCAGAGAGCTGGGACCAAAGTAACAAAGGCTTCCATCAGTAACACACTATACTGAGAGGGACTCAAATCCTGCAGTGCTAGGTGTGACCCCCTGCTTAAGCCAGTACTTGTCCAAGCCATCTGAAGTTAGCTTGAGAGCCTATAGATTCTTTAGAAGAGGATTCAGAGAATATCATGTGGTCAGATGAAACTAAAATAGAATTTTCCACCTACTGTGGAAACATCATGCTTTGGGCTGTTTTTATACAAAGAGGACAGGTTGACTAATCCGTGTTGAATGAAGAATGAACGGTGCCATGTATCATGAGATTTTAAGCCAAAACCATTTACCATCAGTGAGAGCATTGAAGAGCATTGAGGCTGGGTCTTCCCGCATGACAATGATCCAAACACACCGCTCGGACAACGAAGGAGTGGCTCCATAATAAGTATTCAAGTTCCTGTAGAGGACTAGTAAGTATCCAGACTTCAACCCCATTAAAAATTTGTGGAGGGAGTTGAAAGTCTGTGTTTAGTCGCAGCCCCAAAACATCACTGCTCTAGAGATATGAAATGGAGGAATGTGCCAAAATACCAACTACAATCTGTGCAAACCTGGTGAAGTCTTACAGGACCTCTGTCAGTGCCAACAAAGTTTATGTTAAGAAGTGTTGAGTTTAACTTTTGTTACTGAACAAATACTTATTTCTCACCATATTTTAAAATAAATTCTTTAAATATTCTTAATAATCCTACAATGTGATTTCCTGGATTTATTTTCTCGTTTTGTCTCATAGTTGAAGTGTAACCTATGATAATAATTACATCTTTCAAAGGAAAAGAACTTGCACAATCAGTGGCTGACTAAATACTTTTTTTACCCACTGTACAATTTGTGTTTCAGGTTATTCATTCATTTTCTATACCCACTTAATCCTAGTCGGGGTCGTGGGTAGTCGGCAACACAAGCCGCCGGAAGAACACTAGACAGAGTGCCACTCCATTGTGGAGCACACAAACACACTAAGGGCATTTAAAAGACACCAATTAGCTTACAGAGTGTCATGTGGGAGGAAACCGGAGTATAGAACCCAGGACGACCATGCGTGGTAATGAAATATAAGTAATGGTAACTTGTAATGAAACATCATTTAAAATAAGATGACAGCTAGCATATGAAGCACTGAATGACTCACATGCCAGTACATCTAAAAAATGGCTGCACCGCTAAAGGTGTAAGATGCAAATATATCTGTCAGATGTCTGTATGTGCAGCAAAGCAAAAAAATCACTGAATGTCCATTAAATCCCAACACTTCTTTTAATCTTGGCCTATCACTTTGAATGGTGATGATGCCATCATGTGACTGAAAATGCCAGCACCCTTGAAGAGGGAGTCATTTGGATCTTAAATGAAGGACAACAAACATATGCATACTGTAACAACAAAGTTTACATATGTATACTGGAAGGATATGGCAATTCTGCTCATTGGCTAGATTCGTTCAAGTGTTCATAAGAATGAGCAAAAGCATTATCAAGAAATGTCAGTGCATAATGCTTTTGTAAATATTTAAGAAATTTAGATCTGCTTAGGATGAAAACTTACCCCATCGGTTATGATTTACAATCAAATTGCTGCTGATTGTTTAGTATTTGATGTCAATTTGCAACTTTGGCTATTGGTAACAAGAACAATGTTACATCACTTACACTGGTTTATTTCAATTAGCAATGCGCATGCTTTTGGACTGTGGGATGATACCAGAGCACCCGGAAGAAACCCACACAAAGACATAGAGAACATGAATAATTCAAACAGAAATGTCCCAGTCCGATCCCATCTGGGCATCAAATCAGGGACCACCATGCCAGTTGCTGTTCATTAAGCTTTACCTAATGCGGCAAATTATATTTAAACTACATACTCCAAAATATATCATCTTCTAGCTGTCATGGTGGGATGCTAACACTGATGAGAGTGAGCTGTCAAATGTAAATGTGATGTAGTTGGAGTCTCAATGCCTAGATGCAGCGAGGTGGAAAAGCAGCTTTCCCCCCCTCAGGTCCTCCTGTCATGCTTTACAAGCTCCATGAAATTCACCAAACTGGTGAATATGTCCTTCCTACTCCAACATAATGTAAATAAACTAAATTACATAAATAAACCTGAAATGCAACACAATTGCTGCTAAATGAGCTGGTTGGTTTTCAGGTGGTTAGTGTTCACATTATTGTAACATAACATCTGATATTGCATGCTTCGCACCATCTCGGCTCAAATAAATTACTAGAATATAATTCGCACACATGGCTCTAATCTTCAGTTGGGAGCTTTGGAACTTACTGTATGTCAGGTTGGGTAACTGTAGTTACCATCTTACAGCTGGAAAAACAATGTTCATGTCAGCCTCTGAATGGGAATTTGAAGCTTTATGACAATCCTCATTTTTCAACCTAAATCTGGATGTAAAGCAATGAAATCATCAAAATTCATTCAAGCATTTTCCTTTCACTTTTCTGGGATCATAGCGGGAACAATCCTGAGAAAATTAGTCAAGATGTTTATCCATAGTCACAGATTCCAGCTTTGTTCGAAAACTAAGTGTAAGAAAATATGTGTTCAGCAGGCCCACTAGGGTCTGTACAGAGGAATGTGCCTTATACAGATGTAGTTTAGCAAATCAGGTGCCTGAACCTCCAGGAGGGTATTGGTATAATTTGTAGGATTAGTCTTTCCTCTGGAGCTTTCCCTGATTTCCCAGTTCATCAACCCCGAAATAAAAAAATATATTGACTCCGAAGGATACATCAGTTTTTGACATTAATAATAGTAGCTCCATCAGTGTACCGTCTTTACCATACTGTCCCTCATCAGCCTCCATACCTACTTTCAAAAGACATTTTTCCTTTTCACATTTCCTTTTTCCTTCTCAATAAGATCACTGACTTTTTTCTCTCTTGTTGGAGGCCAACAGATCTCTGGAGAAATGTATTGATATAAAAGGCAGTGGACTGTTTCCCTGCATGAGTTTTCCACTCTACTGAATAGCAATCATGAAGCCATATTCACTGGTATGGAAATGGGGCACAGCGGTCAACTACAATTTATTCTTATGCTCAACGGAAAATTTCTCAAAGCTGAGGTTAAAGGCAGAGTTTATGACTCGTTAAACACCAAACTGACAAGTACAACCCAAATAAAAAGATTGGGACAGAGTAGAAAATGCAAATAAAGATTTACAGTTTCTTGCATGTATTAAAAACATACAGACAGATAGAAAGACATAGATCAACCTTATAAGGCATGCCAATATATTGTAGGGCACGGACACACTCACACACTAACAGACATTTTAGGAACACTAATTAACCTGAAGGAGGAAGCTTGAGCATCTAGAGAATACCCGCACAAACACGGGGAGAACATGCAAACTCCACACAGAAATTTCCTGAGCCGCCCCACCTGAGGATTGAACCAAAGTCCTTCTTACTGAATTTTTTTTCATCTTTCAGCTTTTTTCCCTGTCACCAGAGGTCGCCACAGCGAGTTCCTCAGATGTTTTACGCCGGATGCCCTTCCTGAAGCAACCCTCACCCTTTTGGGCTTAGGACCGGAGAATTTAGCTTCTCCAATTCACCTAGAATGATAATTTAGCAATTCCAATTTACCTAGCGTGCATGTCTTTGGCCTGTGGGAGGAAACCGGAGCACCCGGAGAAAACCCACTCGAACACGGGGAGAACTATGCATATTTGCTAATTGTAGATGTGGCAGCTGTTTTATTTGCCAGGGGCTCACCTTCATCACTGACTTCCTACATGCTCTGTTCACACAGTACCGATAGTGAATGCGTAGTCAGCCTTTCATTTAAACGGTTCTTTAGTTAGTTCTTTATTGTTGTATCTTAGTGATCTGTTACTTGTATAAGAGGCCAATATCTAATATAATCAGGCATTTTGCCGTTTAAAGCCTTTGAATTAATAACTGATATTTTCACTCAAAACCAATGAATAGAAGCCAGGACTGAACTAACATCCAATGTTAGTACAGACTAACATTGGATGTTAGCGCCTAGTTGCTGTTAGGAAACCAAGCAGATACATTCTAAAATAACTGAAGTCTTGTCATCATTACTTAACTGATACAATGCATTACAATAATCCAAGTGAGATGCAAAAAAAGCTATGTATAATATTTTGCAGATCGCAAAAGGTCAAGATTCAATTGATTCGAGCATTATTGAACAGCTGAAGAAAGGCTTGGACAACTTTCTTAACACACATTGTAAAATGCAACTAGGAATCAAAAATAACACTAAGATTTTTTGGAATGTCACTTGATGTGGGCAATTCAAGAGCAAAATGCAACTTACTAGGAATGTTGTTTAGTCCAAAAACAAAACCGCTGTTTGTGATCGTTTAGCTTAAGAAAATTGCAATGCATCCAGAGTTTAATTGTGTCATTGAAGTCCATTATCTTGCAAAGTTCGAAAAAATCTAAATGGCAAATTAGATATCCAAGAGGAATATCCTAGAGAATAAATTATATATCCCTGATGTACTCATTTAAGGACAGCCTCTGAAGACATTGTTTACTTGTTAAACAATGTAACCCAAGCCTCTGAAGACATGGTGTTATTTGTCACAAAGTCAATCCTTTACTGGTTTTCCTTAAGGCATGTATGTTGGAAGAACGGGACAAAAACTCACTTGAGAAGAATTCATTGCTTACTGTTATCAGTGCCAAATCATCTTTTTCAAGAAGTTTTGCAAGAAGGAATGAACTATTTCAAAGTGGGAAACTATTTGAATCTCCCAACATTATCAGGAAAGTGTTGCAGGCATAAAATCAGGAATTAATCTATATTCATAAAATAGATAAGGTCCAAATATGAAATCAAATCAAATCAAAATATATATATACAGGGGTTGGACAATGAAACTGAAACACCTGGTTTTAGACCACAATAATTTATTAGTATGGTG
>JAOUQV010000025.1:6975382-6987135 GCA_028565295.1 Aspidoras spilotus | reverse complement strand
CAATGTGCAATTAATGAAGATTGGCCACCAGGCTTGTCCAATTTAGCCATGAAACCTACCACACTAAAATGACAGTTTCATTGTCTAACCCCTGTATATTTTCTCTCTTTTGGAAATGGTTTAATGTGAAAATTCCAGTAGTTTAGCAGTTTTTTAATACTCAGACCAGCCAATCTCGCACCAAAAAGCATGCCACGTTCAAAGTCACTTAAATCATCTTTGTTTCCCATTATGGTTTGCACTTCAGCAAGTTGTTTTTACCAATTCTCTATGCTTTAATGCAATGAGTTGCAGCCATATGATTGGCTGATTAGATGTGTGTATACTGCATTTTACTGTGCAAAAGGCTCTGTACTGTTTCTGTTTGTTTATTTTAATGAATTTTGCATTAGTAAGTCAGAAAAAAATACCTGTATGCAGGTATTGGGTACAGAATTGCAGCGGTTGAATTGAGATGAAGAATTGCAAATTGCATGCACTCTTATGTTCAGACAGGGTAAATCAACAGTAGAACAGTTAGAATGTGGTTTGTAACTGCCATGTTGTTTTCCTTTCAGCTCATTAAACATTGCATCACATTTGTCATTTGAAAGACACCTTGGTGTGTTAGAGAATGAAACTTCCTTAATTTGTATTGATAATTAAAACTTAATTTATGTTTACTTAATATATATATAGTGCCATTTTTTTAAGCTACTCCTTCTTTCTATTTTTCTTATTCTACAAGGTTTAGTATTATTTTTATACTTTGTGATAATCTGAAACAATCTAAAAACCATACCAAAATCTTTGGAACATAATAATTTTTTTATCCAGGTGCAAGCTGAGGTGCCCGGGTCACCCATCTTTGTCATGCGCCTTGCTAAACACGCCAGGCATCTGGAGGTACAGATTCTAGCTGATCAGTACGGCAATGCAATCTCCCTGTTTGGCAGAGACTGCTCTGTTCAGCGCAGACACCAAAAGATCATTGAGGAGGCGCCGGCCACCATTGCCACCTCTGATGTGTTTGAGAACATGGAGAGGGTAAAACATATTATTATAGTTATATGCCATTGAGTCAGGATATTACTGTTCACTGTACTCTTATGTTTGACATACTTCTGGACATGCTATTATTGCTTTTATAGACTGATCTGATCACTGGATTAGGATGACCTGGCTAATAACATATTGGTCCAATCACAGCAGGCAGACATCAGGAAGCTGAGTCCACAAAGAGACTCATATCCTATATATGAAAATTGACCCATTTCCACTGCAGTAGCTCTGACAGTTCACCTTTCTAGTTCTAATCTTGCCTCTCAGATCAACCACATGTGTCTGGATGCTGTTTGACCTTCGGTTGGATGTTTGTGCATGGTTCCCCCACTCTTTGTACACTTAAGTTCCTACGGTACTATAGGAATAGCCTAAGTGCAGCTATTTCTGGAGTACTGGTACCACACCTCTGGGTTCCAACTATTTGTCCTCGCTCCATCTGCCCATATTTGTCCAGCGGACAACTTATAAGAACAATTTTTGGCTGATTGTGAAGTAACCACAAATTAGGACACTTTATCTGTGATCATATGCAACATATGTCTTCCCAATCCAGTTATCATTCATTGTATAATCATAGCTGTAAGAGTTATTGTTGATATTTTACAGATTTATCATGTTTCCAACGATCAGAAACAATTTACAAACATGTGGTTTTTTCAGTGTGCAGTAAAACTGGCTAAGATGGTGGGCTATGTAAGTGCAGGAACGGTTGAATATCTCTACAGTCAAGATGGCAGTTTTTACTTTCTGGAGCTCAACCCGCGTCTACAGGTGGAACATCCCTGCACTGAGATGGTGGCTGATGTGAACCTGCCTGCTGCTCAGCTGCAGGTGTGTGTACTTGTACATGATGATGTTTTATACATTTCCTCACAAGGTTAGCATTGTCAGAAATTTGGCCTGTCTTTAATTATTTGTTACTGGACAGTGTTGCCACTCCATACAAAAATCACAAAGAGAAGGACGGAAGTGCAGGGAGATTTATTTTACAAACAAAAAACATGAATTTATTCATTTGTTCATTAATTTATTCATTTATTTTCTTCCCCTTAATCCTCATGGGTGTCACATTCCAGCTAGTTCCCACCCGGCAACACTGCAAAGAAATTTCCCACCCGAAGATTAAGCCCAGGTCTTTCTTGCTGTGAGGCGACAGCACTACCACTGCACCACGGTGCCACCCTTGACAATAGATAAAGACCAAAAAAATACAAAAACACTTCGTGACAGATTCGGATGAAGAACGTGGAACGTAAGGGGCAAGGATCAGGGAGCTTCTAGTTGCAATCTGGAAATGAAGTCACTGTCCTGAAACTAGCAGCTGTGAAAAGACAAAAAGACAAAAAACGTTAAAGAATAAAACAATGCTGAACAGGCAGACAAACACATATGAACACGCGTGCACAGAGAATCTAACGAGGCATCTAATCTAATAATGGAATTCAGGTGAACACTTGATGCACACTTTGATGCACTTGCGACGAAGGCGGTCAAATTCTTTTTCTCCTGCTATGCTTTTCCCTGTCTTGTCTAGTCTACTACTACTTTTACTGTCTAGTCTACTACTAGATTTTCTCCACTCTGCTCTCGAAATCAAGAAAATATGGAATTAATTAAATGGTATCGGGCGGCACGGTGGTGCAGTGGATAGTGCTGTAGCCTCACAGCAAGAGGACCCAGGTTTGTGGCGACCTGGGAATTTCTGTGTGGAGTTTGCATGTTCTTCCTAGTTTTGTGTCGGTTTTCTCCAGGTGCTTCGGTTTCCTCCCACTGTCCAAAGACATGCATGCTAGTTAAATTGGAAATGCTAAATTGTAATTAACTTGTGTATTGATATGTGACTTTGTGTATGATATGTGACTTTGTGTATGAGTATGACTGTGTTCCTGTCATTAGAATAGACACTGATGCTGAGGATGATGTTTAACAATAAATACATAAATAAATAATTAAATGGTCTTCCAACGCATTTGACACAATCTTCTCAATGAGAATTCTGGGTTCTGGGGATCCAGTTTGTCCTGACGGAATATTTGCAGCAGGCTACATGATGCAGTCGTGGGTGAAGTGTCATGTGTCATGTCTCTTTACATAGACATTGAGGATGTCTGTTCATTCGGAACAATGATTGCAGGCATTGTGCTGATTGGATTAGGCATTGCCCTGATCTATCGGGATATTAAATTAATGGGAACAGCTGTTTTAGCTCCTTTGAAGCTGCCCGACATAATTGAGGCAATAGGCAGAGCTTTCAGCACTCAGACAATGACTTTGAATCGCCCAAATTTCTTTTTTAACCCAAATTCATCTTACGAGAGACTGAAATGCACAAATAAAAATATGGATTATACAAGAGTGTGAAATTATATAACAAACCAGGCTTAATCTTTGGTTTTGCTCCCCTATATCAGCTTAAAACATTCGAGGCTGTTGCTGTGACATTTCTCCATATAGAACAGAGAGAAGATTAGCTCTCTCCCCCTTCCTTCATTGCTTTTTACCCCCACACCCTGTAAGACGGACTGTGAGCATGTCTAGTCTTAATTGTTATGTGATATCTTAATGTGCTTATTTTCATCCCCTATGTTTTTTTTTATATTCTTTCCTTACGATAAGGGTACTCTGGTGCGATTAGTTGCCGCTCCTTTTTGGAAATTTTACCCCACCCATCCTTGTTCACTTTACCTATCTTTACCCCACCCATTTTAATAGAGCACGCCTCCGTGGCAGCCACATCCCCGAGACACACACCGCTGTGCTGAAACGCATACATACAGACACAAACAGTGGCACAGAGACGGACTTAAATAGACATACATTCAGTGACACAAATGGTAAGTCACAGCCCCAGTGCAACCCCTGAGAGAATTTTTTATTCCCGTAACGGCAGCACTATTAAATTATTTTCTTAATTTTTTTTTCCAAATATGTAGAATAACTGTGCGGCATAGTTATGATTCACTGGGCAGTTCTGCCAGTCTCATAGCAAAAAAATTCCTAGGTTTGATTCCTTACTTGTGTCCTTTCCATGTGAAATTTACATGTCGTCCGTGTGGGTTTCCTCTGGGTGCTTTGGTTTTGTCTTACCTTCCTAATGCATGTACTCTTTTAGATGAAATTTAATTAACAACTCCTTTCTCCCATAGCATAGCAGTATTTAGCTACTTTAGTCATTTAGTCATTGTGCTGCTGGAAGACCTAATAAGTATAGCATGGTTTTGACTGACTGCGTGTGTGCGTGTCAGGGCAGGTGTTGCTTTATTCTGTGTAGTTATTTGTATACTGTAAGTGTACATTTAAGGTGTGTTAAACTGGGTGTGTGGTTGTGTGTGTGATTGTTGTATTGTGCCGCATATAGGTCAGTATACCTACAGCAGCAGACAGTGTGCGCTTAGAGTTAATGCTCTTACACTTCAATCTCTCAGCGGTTATATTTTTATTACAAATTTTATTAAAGATGTTTATTTTAATAAATTTTTAATACTAATATTTAATATTTCTAAACATTACTTTTCAATTTCAATGATAGAATCATGTTTGTACTGCACTAAAGAAATGCAGACATTATAATAAAAACTGCTGGGCTCAAAGTCAAAGTCGCCAGAAGAACTGTGTCACATTTCCCAGGGCAGCAAACAAGATGTATCAGATAATTACTGTTTAATAAGTACTGATAAGTACATTTGTCTGTTTATAGTTGAATCTAATATCGTGGACAGTTATATGTGGGACACTGTAGTAGTAGTAGTAGTATTAAACAAATGATAAAAGTATCCTATAAAACATTGCCCACCCTGAAGGCTATCTTTAATTTGAAGTTAAAAATTAAAGCTGTATTCATGACATGAATAGTTATACATAGTTCAGCATGTGGTGAAGCGACAGCTGCAGTCCGGTGCCCCTGGAGCAAGTAGGGTTAAGGGCCTTGCTCAAAGACCCAACAGTGGTAGCATCCGGGCTTATACCACCGACCTTCCGATGAGTAACCCAGAGCCATTCTTTCTAATAATCCTTTCACTCTTTCATATATATATATATATATATGTGTGTGTGTGTCTTAGATTGCCATGGGCATCCCTTTGCACCGCATAAAGGACATCCGCATGCTGTATGGCTTGCTGCCGTGGGGAGACTCCCCCATTGACTTTGATGTTCTCTCTACCTCCCCATCTCCACGAGGACATGTTATTGCTGCTCGCATCACCAGCGAGAACCCAGACGAGGTGTGTGTGTGTGTGTGTGTGTGTGTATGAATGAATATACACACTGATCAGTGTACTAGGAACACCTGGTAGGTGACATATGACCACTGATAAATTGTACCCAGAATCTGCTCATATACAGCAATGCGTCCATGGATTTCACCGCACCGCATCCTGCCATTCTGCGGAAGGCAACAGAAGAATATTAGTATACAGTGAAAATTTAGCAGCTTTGACACTGGACAGATACTTGAAACCTGAGAATTTGGTGCCAGTCTTTCGACAACAGATGCACTGGTGGGCTGTTTCCATACCACAGTATCACAGGTGTACTAAGAGTGGAGGCTCCATCAACAAACATCAACCCGAAGGTCACACAGCAGATGGTCACATGGTTTTGAGCCTAGAGATGAGCCGACAGAGATGGGTTGACTTCTGTGTGGGGGAATACCGACCACATTTTGGTCTCTTTTTCCTGAAATCTCTGTTCTGTAATTTATCAAAAAGGATCAACTTGTTATAGACCTGGTGTTCTATCCAGTGATCATTCAGCATATTAAGCATATCTTTTTTAAACACACCTTACATGGATGGCAAGATTTTTTTACTATATTGATCATTACATTAAAAAGTGAAATTGTTGGTTTAACCACTTGTCTGTCTTAGGGTTTTAAGCCGAGCTCGGGAACTGTGCAGGAGTTGAACTTCCGCAGTAATAAGAATGTGTGGGGTTACTTCAGTGTGGCTGCCGCCGGAGGACTGCATGAGTTTGCCGACTCACAGTTTGGTCACTGCTTTTCCTGGGGGGAAAATCGCGAAGAGGCTATCTCGTATGTATTATATACTCTCACTGCATATAGTTGTATATATTGTATGTGTATATAATATACATTCATAATAATTTCAATATCATCTATTTTTTTGTAAATCAGAAACATGGTGGTGGCTTTGAAGGAGCTCTCAATCAGAGGAGACTTCAGGACTACAGTGGAGTACCTAATCAAATTGCTGGAGACTGAGAGCTTCCAACACAACAGCATTGACACTGGCTGGTTGGACCGACTCATCTCAGAGAAAATGCAGGTACAGTGTCTTACACCATGGTCTTACTCTAGCAGAACCTCAGTTATACTACTTCTAATACACTTCTACTACAGCAGTTCTATAAATGTAAAGGGTTAGCTGATTTATTTTATTTACTTTCAGTGTGTCTTACTATGCTTGTCTCTGGTGTTTGGTGTAGGCTGAGCGTCCTGACACAATTCTGGGCATAGTTAGTGGTGCGCTGCATGTTGCTGATGTGAACTTCAGGAACAGTGTGTCCAACTTCCTACATTCTCTCGAAAGGTAAGACTTATTACCATCCTGCCGACCTAGTTACCTACATACTTGTTTACCTACTTACTTGAATGGCAGCTGTGGTCAAATTGATAGGCAAGTCATGTTGAGCCAGGCACACGACCCTCAACTGCTCCCAATCCACAGAGAAAGAATTTCCTTATGGGATCAATAAAGCATCAATTATTATTATAATTATTACTTATTTATGCGGACGTGCCTGCTTATTTATCTACTTACTTACCTACCAAACTACATAACTAATTACCTATGTACTCCCCTAGCTACTTAGTTATATACGAACCTATTTAATTATCTACCTGTTTACCTATCTACATGCTTACTTTTCCACCTACTTGCTTACATATTGTAGGTATCTACCTACCCATTTTCTTACCTAATTCTCTACCTACCTATCTACTTACTTATCTACTTATTTATAGACTTAACTAACTACTTGAGTAATTACCTGCTTATTAACTTATCTACCCACTTAGCCTCCTACTTTCAAATTACCAACTGAATTACTTACTTATCTACGTACTAACTACGTATTTAAGTATCTACCAACTTAGTTACTACGTACATAATTATCTCCTTATGTACTCCCCCTACCTACTTAGTTATCGACATACATATTTAATTATCTACCTGTTTACCTCTCTACCTACATGCTTACTTTTTATCTACCCACTTTCTTACTCACCTCTCTACCAAATTACCTACCTACCTATATACTTTTCTACTTACTTACCCACTTAAGTAACTTCATAACTAATTGCCTCCTTATTAACATATCTACCTACTTATCCCCTTACTTTTCTACTTAACTACTTACTTATCTACAATTACCTACTTAACTACTTACTTATCTACTTTCTTACGTACTAATTACCTACTTGCGTATCTAACTCAGTTACTACCTTCATATTTATCTACCTATATACTCATTGACCTACTTAGTTATCTACATACCTATTTAATTATCTACCTGTTTACCTACCTACCTATCTACTTACTTACCTATTTATTTATGGACTTAACTAACTACATTACTAATTACCTGCTTATTAACTTATCTACCTACTTATCACCCTTCTTTCCTACTTAACTACTTACTACTTACTTATCTACAATTACCTACTTAACTACTTACTTATCTACTATCTTACGTACTAATTACCTACTTGCGTATTCAGTTACTACCTTCATATTTATCTACCTATGTACTCATTGACCTACTTAGTTATCTACGTACCTATTTAATTATCTACCTGTTTACCTACAGCTATTTATGGACTTAACTAACTACATTACTAATTACCTGCTTATTAACTTATCTACCTACTTAGCCTCCTACTTTTCAAATGACCTACTGAAATACATACACACCTACTTTCTTACATACTAACTTCCTACTTGAGTATCGGTGCGCGACCATGCCTCTGGAGAGGTCACACCACCCGAAGACTCACGCAAACACACACACACACACACACTCACTGTAAGACACCAGCCCCATGCAACCAGGGGAAAGGTGATTTTAACGTAAAATAACGAGAGTGCAGACCTGTATGCACTGTATTTCTAAAAGTATTCATTCACCTGTCTTGACTCATTCAGTATGACTTCAGTCCTCCCTTTACAGCTAGAACAGCTTCAAATCTTCTTGGAAGGCTGCCCACAAGGTTT
Organism: Aspidoras spilotus; assembly: GCA_028565295.1. NCBI lineage: Eukaryota > Metazoa > Chordata > Actinopteri > Siluriformes > Callichthyidae > Aspidoras > Aspidoras spilotus. Next base: position 6,978,859 of record JAOUQV010000025.1, on the reverse strand, counting down.
ATGAGTGTGTTTATGGGAATTTTTGACCATTCTTCCAGAAGCGCATTTGTGAGGTCACACACTGATTTTGGATGAGAAGGCCTGGATCTTAATCTCCGATCTTAATTATCCCAAAGATGTTCTGTCTGGTTGAGGTCAGGCCAGTCTAGTTCGTCCACACCAGATTCTGTCATCCATGTCTTGATGAACCTTGCTTTGTGCACAGTCATGTTTGAAGAGGAAGGGGCAAACTGTTCCCACAAAGTTGGGAGCATGAAATTGTCCAGAATGTCTTGCTATTCTAAATCAGTCATACACCTGTGGTCATGGAAGTGATTGGAACACCTGATTTCAATAATTTGCATGGGTGAGCAAATACTTTTGGAAATAGTGTATAAATAGGATGTACCTATTTAATTATATACCTATTTATCTACCTACCTACTTAACTACATGCTTACTTTTATATCTGCTTAATTACGTATTGTGGGTAGCTACTTATCTACATACGTATCTGCCTTCCTATGTACCCACTTTTCTACATAACTACTTAAATAACTAACTACATTTTTACCTATAACCTTGCATAACTAACCTGTGTACCTAACTACCTACCTACCTATATACTTACTTATCTACATACTTACCCTCTTACCTGTCTGCAGGGGTCAGGTGTTGCCAGCACACACACTACTGAACTCGATTGACACTGAACTCATCTACGAGGGTAAGAAATACGTACTGAAAGTGACTCGTCAATCTCCGAACTCCTACGTGCTCATCATGAACAACTCGTCAGTGGAGGTGGATGTGCACCGGCTCAGCGATGGGGGTCTGCTGCTGTCCTACGATGGAAGTAGCTACACCACCTACATGAAGGAGGAGGTGGACAGGTGTGAGATTTTAAGGCAGTAGAACCCATAGTACCTTTATATTGTGTGTGTGTGTTAAGTTCATGGTGTGCTCTGTTTTTATAGGTATCGCATTACCATAGGTAATAAGACGTGTGTGTTTGAGAAGGAGAATGACCCGTCGCTGTTACGCTCTCCGTCGGCTGGGAAACTCATCCAGTATACTGTAGAGGATGGGGGCCATGTGTTCACTGGACAGTGTTATGCTGAGATTGAGGTGTGTTATGCTAAGTGTTACTGGTTTTTGTTCCAGTACCAGTAGATTTATGTGTGTATAGGTTTGTGTGTCTTGCTTGAGTTTGGCTCGATGACTGATTGATTGAAAAGGTAAAATTTGGAAACCTTTCATATGTGAAACTGCTGTATGTCTTTTTTTTATCAAGAGTTGTGTACGCCCTGTTGCAATTTATCTGCTGCTCAATCTAATACAGATGTGAGACTGCACGCAAGTGTATCATGAAGTATCTTATTTCCTACAGCGAAATATGTGAAAGTTATTTATTGGTGACCTTAAATAGCATCAAACCTGTAAATCTGTCCTTTTCAGTGAGTTAAAAATCTCAAGAGACATTTTTTATATGTGTGTGTGTACAAGTATGTGTTTGAATGTGTGTGAGGACCTTCAAGCATAGTAATGCTTCTTAAAGTATAGGAACATCTGAAATTTTGCTGGTCATCATAAGGTGTTTTTAATGTAAAATGCTAAAATGTTACTGAATTTAGGTTAAGGCTTAGCATCAGTATTTATTTCAATGGTAAGTTCTCAAAAGTATATTAATGTTTGTGTGAATACAATACCAAAGCGTCTGTCTGTCCGTGTCTGTCCGTGTCCGTGTCTATGTGTCCATGTCTGTGTGTCCGTGTACGTAACTGTTTTTGTGCGTGCGTGTGTGTGCTGCAGGTGATGAAGATGGTGATGACGCTAACAGCAGCAGAATCGGGGTGCATTCACTATGTAAAGAGGGCAGGGGCCGTGCTGGAGTCAGGCTGTGTTATAGCCAAACTACAGCTGGATGATCCCAGCAGAGTGCAGCAGGTAAAGCATGTTAACTGGTTTAAACTAATAAAATGAATAGCTAAGGATAAAACTAATATATTTGTGAATCATTCCTGGATACCTTACTTCCTTTTTCCTTTCTTTTGTCCTTTCATGCTTTTCCTTCTTTCCTCCATTGCTTGAATTCCATCCTTCGTTCCTTTCTTCTATTCAGTTCTTTCTTTATTTCTTTACTCTCACTCTTCTTTGTTTTCATATTATTTTGCTCTTCCCTTTTTTTGTCATTCATTCATTCAGTCCTTCCTGCTATCCTTAAATACGTTTATTTCCTGTGGAATTCTGTTTTGTTTATTCCTCCTTTTCTTTTCATTTCATTTTTTTTTATTTTCCTCTTTTCATTATCTTTTGTTCCTTCTATTCCAGCTTTTTCCTTGCTCATCCTTCCTTTCTTTGTTTCTTTCTACCCGCCTAAATAACTGTACACTTATTTACCCCCTTTCTTATTTATCTACTTATTTACCTGTGCATTCCAACAGTGACTTCTTTTAAGATATGTTAGCCTTCAGTCGTGGATAAGACGTTGTAGATCTGATTGTGTGTGTGTGTGTCTGCGTGTGCGTGTATGTGTTTGCGTGTGCAGGCGGAGTTGCATACTGGAGCATTGCCCAATGTTCAGACTGTAGCTCTCAGAGGGGAAAAACTGCACCGAATCTTCCACAGCACTCTCGATCACCTGGTGCACATCATGAACGGCTATTGCCTGCCTGAACCCTTCTTCAGTGCCAAAGTAACACACACACACATACAAACACCAATATCACAGTTATAGCCCTTTTGTAAGACAGCAGAGTTGATAATAATAGTAATAAAAAACTTGTGTGTGTGTCTTCAGCTGAAAGAGTGGGTGGAAATGCTGATGAAGACCCTGAGAGATCCATCACTGCCTCTGCTAGAGCTACAGGACATCATGACTAGTGTATCGGGTCGAATCCCCCCAGCTGTAGAGAAGGCCATCAAGAAGGAGATGGCGCAGTATGCAAGTAACATAACCTCTGTGCTCTGCCAGTTCCCCAGCCAACAGGTACAGTATACATACAGCCCTATGCAAAATTCTGAAACACACCTTATTTTGTATAAACTGTATTATAGAAGTTTATTTTAAGAATTACAAGTCAGAACGAATATATTTGATACTTCTTTATTGCTACTGTTTCAACAAGACAACATAAAAAACTTCAGGGTTATGTCCCCAAATTCAAACAAGTGCAACAGTAAAGTTTCAGGAAGAACTGTGTCAAAGTCCCCTAAGGCACTCAGTAAAACATAGCAACGACATACAGTACAGTACAGTGAAATCATCTTACATGTAAGACAAGATGCACCGCATTCAAACAAAATACAGGGGTTAGACAATGAAACTGAAACACCTGGTTTTAGACCACAATTTATTAGTAAGGTGTAGGGCCTCCTTTTGCGGCCAGTACAGCGTCAATTCGTCTTGGGAAATACACATTCAAGTCTTGCACAATGGTCAGAGGGATTTTAAGCCATTCTTCTTGCAGGATAGTGGCCAGGTCACTACGTGATGCT
>JAOUQV010000025.1:6898759-6916388 GCA_028565295.1 Aspidoras spilotus | reverse complement strand
ACACACAGGTGAAGTGAGCACATGTGCCCGGAGCAGTGAGCAGCCAGCACAGTGCCCGGGGAGCAACTGGTGGTTAGGTGCCTTGCCGAAGGGCACTTCAGTTATGACTTGTCGGTACTTGCAATCAAACCAGGGACCTTCCAGTCGCTATTTATAATTATTTCTATTTCTAACTAAACGGGTGGCTGGAGTTCTTAAATGCAAGCCATAAATTCATAGGTATTATATATTGTATGAATTGTATGTAGGATTTGTTTAAATTTAAATAACGTACAAAAATCTGCAAAAGCTGACAAGAGATTGGGCTGCTCAGTCAGCTTAACAGTATCCCATGAAGCACATCTATGGTGAAATTAAGCTGATTTAGGTATTTATTAAAGATCAGGTTGAGTGAGACACTAATATATGTTATGGTTATAATGAATTACTGTATTAATGGTGAATAATTTAAACATCTTTTAGACACATTCAACACACACATTCACACACTAATGAGCAATTTAGAGATACCAATTGATTTATTATGCATGTCTTTGGAATGTGTGAGGAAAATATTTTCCTAAAATTGATTTACACTCACCATGTGGTCCACTATGATGTCCAAGAATTTGAACAATTTTAAAAACTAATAAAAATCACGTCTGTGTTGTCACACCAATCACAATCTTTGTTTTACAGTAGACACTCAGCAACAGCACAATAACAATTGCTGCCATTTGTGTACAAAACTAACTTTTTATATTTTAGTAGAAGTTTGAAGGCTAGTTATACTTTATTGCGGACTTTTATCATCTGTTTTATTTTGATTTGATTTTATGTTCATCTTATTAAACAATTGGTGATGTTTATACTACTCAATTTTGTTGGTATTGTCAGCAAACTTTCCTTGACTGACATCTAGTTAAACTCTGGTCTTACCTGAATAACCCGCATGTTAAGGCCAGTCTCCTGTGCCAGCTGTTCCCGGATGTGCCTAGTGGGTTTGGGCGTGGCTGCAAACGCTGCTTTAAGCGTTTCCAGCTGTTTGGCTTTGATGGTGGTGCGCGGGCCACGTCGCTTAGCCCCTGCACTCTGCTCATCGTTCTCATTTCCGCCTGTGTCTTTATCCGAGCAGTGACCCGCCTCTGAGTCTTTTCCGTCATCCTGAGTGTCCTGAGAGTCTGGAGACAGGCTCGGATCACTGCATGGCGTTACTAAAAGAATCATAAAAAGGACATAATTCTAAAAGGTATCTGCATACATGCACATACACAAATAAATACAGACTATTCACATTTCACTAATAACTAATAACCAATCAGTTCTGGAGAAGAACAATATACAAATGTGGCGCAAACATTTACAACACTCCAGTTATATTAAAACTTTTAATATAAAGTTTTATATATTAACTGCACTGTCTATTCAGAACTTTCTGCATGAATTTTCTGATTCTCCAGTAATTACCCTGCAGATTTAAAAGTGTTACATCCGTTGTGTCTGTGGTGCAGGAAAATAGGTGCTCCAAATGAGATTTGCCCAAACAAAGATCAGCTGTGTTTCTATATTTTTTTTATCTGATGGTGTGTCTGATGCCAATATTTATCAAAGATAAAGTGTGGAGCATGGAGAAAGTGTTTCAGAGTGTGTATTAATGGATAGAACAAGGAATATGACATGATGGTTAGCCATGAAGAAGAAACCAGGTGTCCATCCAAATCCATTGATAACAACACTTTGTGTACACGTGAACTGATTCTGTTTGATAAATGAGTGGATTATGTGGCAAATAATTAGCAGACAGAAATAAATACTCATGTCTGATGAAGAGGTGAGAACAAATAGGCATTTATGGTTCGCAGCACAGACTAAAAATGTTTCAATAGGGGAATATGAAAGCTTGTACACAGTTAGACATGGGGGAAAATTATTTCTTTTACTAAATGCCCATCTAGCAACCCCGCGCTAAAGGGCAGGAACAAATTTAGACAGGGTGCCACTCCATCAAATGGCATAGACACACACACAGTCATACACACTAACTGCGACAATAGAGACATCGAATAAATTAGCACACATGTCTTTGGAATGCAAGAGGACTCTGGAGCACCCGCATCAAAACAGGGAGAACAAACAAACTTCACACAGAAATTTCCCAGGTTATCCCACCTGGGCCTCCAACCCAGGTCCATGCTGTGAGACAACAACACTATTCCATACTGCCCCATAATTATATATATATTAATTTTAACCGCATAATAAGTTCACTGGACTAAAAAGACCTGGTTAACTGGTACATTTTTTTTATTAATTACAGCACCCAGGCTTTAGGAGGTGACTCCACATGGGGCAAACATCCTGCAAGTCAATGCACTGCATCAGATTGAATAGTTCAGCTTGCTAGTTTGAGGCTCGTCTCTTGCAACAAGGCAATCGTTGTTTAATGTTTGGCTTGGTTTCTTGATAGTTGTCTTATCTTTTAATCTTGTGGTACAAAAATATCCTAAAGCTAAAAAAGTCTGGGATCTAAACATTTGTTTGCTCAATACTATATATTTACAAATAGCTGATAAATTTTACCTTCTGTTGTACAGAGGTATGATGAAAACTTTATATGCAAGCTGATTGTGACCAATTCGGACACTATATCAGTGATCATAAGCCACCAGACAGGTGTTCCTATTCCAGTGTTTTTTTTAAAGTGTACATTAATGCTTATTACTGCTTAATAAATATTCAAATGCTTAATACAGTATGTATTTAATATTTTAGCTATAATAATATCAAATAAAGCATGCATACTGGAGAGCAGGTTTGCATCTTTGCCATTGCAGTTACTCAGATAATCTTCTTTGCAGATGAATTTAGACTCATCCAGGATGTAGAGCTCTTCACCAGTGGACAGTTGCTTGTTGCAAATAATGCAGGTGAAACAGTTGAGGTGAAACACTTTGCTTCTGGCCTTTCGAACGAGGTCAGTGGGGGAGATGACCTGAGAGCAGCCTCCGCACTTAGTGCCATATCGTCTGCATAGAAATAAAAATGCTTAGCATATTGAAGTGAGGAATTACAGTATATACAAATATGCATTGTCTGGGACATATTTAAGGGAAACAACAAAATCATCATATTTTTTTTGTTCAGGGACCTTTAGTTGTCCTAATTATTGTTTGTTAGTGTTGCACTATTCTTCCAAATATCCATAATATTTTTTATATTATTCTTCCACTTGAATTTCAGCACGCATGTCTTCCTACATTTTTTGAGATATAAATAAGACACGAATGCTAAAACAGCCAACATGCTTGGCAGACTTGTATTTGTTCATAGTTCATAGAAATGTAGATGTTTTCTGTGACAAAAATGGGATTTGGTTTGATTTAATATATTTGTTGTTAAACTGCTAGATTGTATGAGCTACAAACATGAAATTGGGCAAATTACAGATACTGTAGATCACAGTCTCCTTCATGCATTGGCACAACACAGTCCTGGTTACTGTAGAAACTACATTTTCTATGTATCAATATTCTATCACCTGGTATTTTGTGAATATTTTATTTGACCGTTTTTGACATATAGACACAGGACAAAAGCTAAAATCTCAGGCATCTTTAGGAGAAGCGTGCTTGTTTGTAGCTAAAAGAAATTTTACACGTTTTACAAGCTACAAACACAGATTTTGGCTGGCTCATATCAATTTACACTGAGACTCTTCACGTCAAATTATGGACAGCTCACACTCTTTGTTTATTTTATATCATTCTTTAAATTTCACCCCTTTTTTTATATTGGCTGAGCTACATTGTGTGACGTCATACACACTGACTAATTATTTTTCAAGTTACGATGATTGGTTTGGGACAAGGTACTGCAAAAAGGCCAATAGATAGCTTCATGATAAATTGAAAAAAAATCAATCAGCTTTTAAACTATAACTCAGATAATTTCTTGTAAATCCAGTCATTCTTTATACAGACATTTGTATTTGTTTTTAACCCCTAGACCCTTTGAAACCATTTTCAATAGAATATTCGTTGTGGTCAATAGTTACTAAAATATTCATTTAAAAATAAAAAGAAAGAATAAAAGTCACAAGAATTATAGAATATTTCGTGATCTTTGTAAATTATTTAGTTCAGCGAAAATACAATAAAAGGTTCCCGGAAGCGCGTGCTGTGTAATCTTGAAATGTTTACACGTTAAATTCAATTTTTCTTAAATATTCAATTTCTTGAACACGTAACAAACAAAAGGGTAAATTTCTAAAACGTATCAATTTATTATTGTTTTTTTTGTTAAACCCGAGTGGCTTTTATTATATTCTGTGATCCATTTATCTGTATTTCTCCCCATATTTTAACGCACCTCATTTAAGAAATTAATCAACTTCCTGTTCACCGATGATGGAGAAACAACATGTTGGCTTTATTATATTATTTAAAATGACACTTTTTTATGTTTTTATATTTTTTTCCAGCCCTTAGTCCCGAAAATTTATCCCAACATGTCAAGGAGTTTATGGAAGTATTGTGCGATAAAAAAATAGAATTAGACCTAAAATAAATAAAAAGACAGGCGGCACGGTGGCGCAGTGTGTAGTAAGAAGGACCCGGGTTCGATCCCCAGGGTGAGACGATATTGCATATTTGTCTATATTTGAATTACAATTTAAGAATGACATTTGTTACTGCATATTGTTATTGTAATGTCGATAGGAAAAATAATTGAGTAATAAAAAATAAATCAGTAAACTACAGTGATAATATATTGTTTATATACTGTTTTATGGAGTGTTTTTCCCATAGGTATGAGTATATATATATATATATGTTTTTATCACTATTGAAATTAATAAGAATTCAAAGTAATAACAACTGTTAGATATTGTGAATAAATAACCATGGTTATTCCACTACAAAACTCTAAAGACAATGTTCAAGCATAAGAAAGATGCCTAGACCATGGCCCGGCACTTATGCGGATGAGCTTGAAATCATTCGCACTCTGGCTGTAGCATTTATCAACTTTTTGAAAATAAAAAAGGTTTTGCCCGACAAAATTTCCCTATTTTCGATGCACATTTTCCATCTGTCAACATCTTTATATATATATATATATATATATATATATATACTTGTAGCTAAATTCACAATACTTTTGAAAAAATATTCTTATTCTAATAGTTTGCTAAGATTCATCCTCCTCCTTATCATATTCTTAATCCTTCTTATGCAGTTATTATTATTATTATTATTATTATTATTAGTAGTAGTAGTAGTAAAAGAAGATGAGGAAGAGGAGCTACATTATTATTATTATTGTTGTTGTTATTATTATTATTATTATTAAAGCCGAAAGATGAAAAAATATTATTATTATTATTATTATTATTATTATTATTATACATAGTGGTCGAACTGGTCCTGTGGGGATCAGAATACAATATACATTTTTAATTTATGGTTTAATGTCATTTGTTATTTTTGGTGATGTAAAAAAATGTGCTCTATTAATTTGTTCGTTTTTGAAACCAATAAATAATATTCAAAGAAAAAAATATTTGTGATACAGTGACACTACATTAAATAACATTTTTAAGCATAATACATTTTTCTCTTTTGTTTGTAACATTTTGTTTGTTTGTAACATATTCAGCTCTCAAGCCTATAGACGTAATAATCCACAAGTCTTTGTCTCCGGGATTTTGTGCCTTATTGCTTACCTAAAAAAGTCAGTTTTGCAGTAAAGTCTTCCCTCTCTGGAGAAACATTTCTCTGTTAAATTGCACTTGCAGTCGCAGCACTGGACGCATTTTGCGTGCCACGCGCGGTCCAGGACGTTCAGGAGGAAACGGTCCAGGATAGGCCGCTCGCACCCGGCGCACTGGAGCATCTTCACACCCGGGAGCACACAAACACCCGGAGAGCGAGGGAAAAAATCGGGAATCAGAAACGTTTGCAAGTCCAAGCAGATGAAAAGTTAATCAAATCCGACTTAAAATCCCATATGCGTTTTCTTGCAAAATTCGCATCCTGAGAGACGAGACGAGATTGTCCAAATAGTCTGCAGAAGTCTTACTTGCAGGAATAACTCGTAAAAATCATAACCATTATCACATCATTATTATAATTGTGCTATTCGCGCGTTTTGCATCCAGCATCCGTTTGACACCAAATTTTTATAAGTGACTGCATGAATATTCCTGAACACTTAAAAACTCCAAAGTTCCGTCAATATCCATATCCTACTATTACAACCCGCTCATTCCGACCGTCAGTTTTCTACACGATCCCGCATAACGCCAACAAGTGACGTCATCACGGACCATGACCAATAAGAGTTAAGCCGTTTAGGTGACACGGGTGCTTGTCACACTGGAACTTCGTCGGACTGGTGGCAATCGTGATGACAAGAGCTGGAGTCAAAAATGATCCTCATACTCCCTGTAGCACAAGGTGTGATTTTACTCCACCAACATCCTATTGCACTGAGGGTTTTCACCATACTGTAAAATGGTTTTTTAACAGGTTTGTTTAGAATTTTAGTCGAATCTCAGTAAAAATGATAAACCCCAAGCAGCAGAGACTAGTGCACAAATACACTCACCCGCCACTTTATTAGGTACACCTTGCTAGTTGGACCACATTTTTGGCATACTTTAAACAGAGATGGTACTGTGCATTCCTCTGTTTTAACGAGTGGTTATTTACGTTATTGTTGCCTTTCTATCATCTTGAACTGTGTCACTATTCTCCAATGCCCTTTTACATCGCCAAGGCATTTTCTCTTTTTCTGATCTTCTTCTTCTTTTGGTCTCTCCCTCACATCAGGTGTCGCGACAGCGTGTCAATTATAACTGAAGAACTCGCATCATTTATATGGCAAATGTTTTACGCCGGATGCCCTTCCTGACTCAACCCTCACCATTTACTTGGGAGATGGTTGTGTGTAAAAATTCCAGTTGATCAGCAGTTTATGAAATATTTTGACAAGCCCGTCTGGCACCAACACCCATGCCATGTTCCATGCCAAGTCACTTAAATCATATTTCATCCCCATTCTGGTTCTCGGTTTGCACTTCAGCAAGTTGTCTTGATCTCCTCTACATGCCTAAATGCACTGAGTTGCGCTGACATGCGATTGGCTGATTTGATGTTTGCGTTAACAAGCAACTGAACCAATAAATTAGCCAGCGAGTATACATTGAACTATCACTGGTTTAGGAACATACGAAGGTGGCATATGATCACTAGTATTGTTTCCCAGTTGGTCAGAGCTGGCTCTCATACAATGTGTTGATCATTCCACTACAAAACAGGAGGAAACATTTAGCAGCTATGACAGATAGTTGGAGCCTAGAGGTGTAGTGCCACTGTTTCGGCAACAGCAAGAGCCGCATGCGGTCATGGATCGAGTTGCTTATTGAGGATGTTTGCCAAATTATGTTACCCTGTTACCCTGAGTCTGTTACCCTGCTGTTATTAATAAAAAAAATGGACTAACCTATATTATTAGCCAGAGAGTTCAGTGTAGAAGTCAATGTTATTTATAGGATGTGGTGCATCCTGGAGGTGTTTTATTCATCTCGGGTTCGGATAAGAATGGAAAAAAAATCTAATTAAGCAAATATTAAACTTACTCCCTTAGAGCTTGTCCGTTTTTAATGTACGTTTATTTACGTTTACGATTATTTACGTAACCCAAGGTGTAACCTAAACTTAGCCGATTCCTTTTGGCCAATCAGAATCGAGCATTCATCAGCCCTGTGATTATAATTTGTTGTAATTATTAGGTTGCAACATAGCTGTAACACAAAGTATCAAGATTATAGGCTTGAAATATAAAAACAAATCAGTATAAAACAATATTAATTTTACTTTAATTCATTACAATTAATGTTACACTTCTGCATGCTTTATTTTCTTAAATCAAGATATAAATGTGTGGATGCAATAAACGAAATTTTAATTCAAACGGACGCTTCCTGTTTCACATGACAAGTCTTTTTATTTTTCATATCTTTCTTTATGCATTTGTAATCGAGCATGGTGTAAACCGGCTGCAGGTTCGATGATATGCGAAATGACACTGGGAAAAGCAAAGCGCGCCGGGTTCCAGCTCGACATGGCTGCGAGTTTCTGCGCCATTATTCCGCGGGGAATCAGTAATGATCAGAGCATGCAGTGCTTTAGACCTTATCGCGCGCTGGGGGCTAAACGTGCACGCACCGGAACGCGCCAGATAACGGAGCGAACAGAAGGCACGCAGCTGGCCCCGGTCCCTGGCCACGGCAGATACTCCGGGTCGTCACTACGTGATGGATTTTAACCAGATATTTTTTTTTACGTCCCTGATGTTATTTCTTATCAAATGCGTACATTATATCAACCATACAAATAAAACCACTCAATTACACCTCTGTGTGGTATCTGGTACCTGAAAGTAAACAGAAAATCTTTTTTTCACTGGTGCATAATTCTAGAGTCAGTTGTGGCACTATAGGCAAAAATTCACAAGGGTCCCATTTTAGGCAGCATTCGCCTGTATTACGGCTTTAGTTCTTTGTGCCATACTTTCAACAGAGATGATATTCTCACACAGTTACAGACTGTTTTAGGATGGGTTCTTCTTTTGATTGTGGTTATTCTCAAAGATTCTTCCTCTTATCATCTTAGGGTGTTTTTCTTTACCACAGTCGCCATCCATCTAGCTAATTAGTTACATGAATTTCATCAATATATCTTGAATTTAATACCTGTGAAGTACCTTGGTGATAATTTGTGAAAGCCACTATAGAAATAAAAAATTGTACTGAAAATAAATAACATATAAATAATTTCATAACTCATTATTTTATTATCCGGGGTGTTTACATGATCAGTCTGATTAAAATTTCTCACAGTGCCAGGGCTTAACTTTTAAAAGTGGAACCTCTGTTTTTATACTGACAGATACATCACTCACTTATGTAACATTTGAGGTGACTTAAAACCCCATGTGGTCATTCTAGTATTCAAACTGCTCTTATGCACTAAATTCTAAATTCCAGCGCTCTACCCAATTACTCCTCTCTACTCTCCAATGTGATGCATGTAATTCCTGTTGGCAAGCAGCACCTCTACCTTTATTTTCTGTACTTTGTTTAGCCCCCAGCGCTCTACTTAATTACTCCTCTCTACTCTACTCTCCAATGTGATGCATGTAATTCCTGTTGGCAAGCAGCACCTCTACCTTTATGTTCTGTACTATGTAATATGGGAGCTCTATTAACATCCATAATTGTTTGTTTAGCACATCCTAATTGATTTACATATATAAAATTTGTAGGATCTTCCTTACCGTTCCTCAGTCCATGCTTAGTTCCTGTTTTTGCAGTGTAGCAGGTTGCATTAGTCTTCTGAATTAGGATGGCATTGCCCATTTGAAAGAGGATGGCAGTATTTAACTAATTTTTTAGATAGGTGTTATATGTCAAAATAAAAATCCATATGAATCCAAGAACCCAAGCTCTCCAAGCAGAACATTGCCCAGACTATTACACTGCCTCCACTTTTTTGCTTTTTTTCTTTATATTTTATCTTGATTCATCACCATAACTCCTTTTCCTATTGTTTATGGTCCAGCTGTAATGCATCACAAACAAACTGTAATGCATCACAAACAAGATTATTTATTCTGACTCCTTTCAATTACAGCCAGAATTTAGATTTCAAACTGTTACACAGAACCTTTTTTGATGTATCATACCAGAGGGATGATGAACTCTCCATGTGTTTCAGTGAGCCTTGGGCACATATGACCCTTTTCACTGGTTGTCCTTCCTTTGACCTCTTAATAGCCACTTACTCACCGGTGCATACTGGGAACAACACAACATCATCTTCATATTACAATATTGCACTTGTCCAATCACTTCGATCTTTATGTCTATCTATTATTTAAATATAAAGTCTTCCATTCAAGCTGCATAATACAGTATTGTGCATAAATATTTGGCAGCCTATTATTTTTATTTTTATTATTTTTTTAAAAACGTTTATTTTTATGAATTCTGCATACATATGAATCCCAGTAGCATCAGCAGTTTCTGAAATAAAGAGTTAAACAGTTGAACAGCACGTGAACGCAAATCATTTATAGCTATCATTCCTGTAGTATGTGATTTGAAACGCAGCCCTAGCCATAACGGAGCCCAACCATCCGTCTGTAGTGCCCTGTTTATGTATATTACCAATACATTTCATCTGCTTCTCACACTCTGAACATAAAATCCTGCAAGACGACGATGATCCACCCATACATCACTCAGCACAAAGCAGTGAAGCGTTGCTTGATGTGATATATAGGCTATAAATTGAAGTCCGTCCTTCGCCCTGTTATAGCTCGTACAAAACCAAAGAGGGTAATTTTGGCAAAATAATAATTCAATATTACAGTAAATGTCAAATAAACACTTACATCTGTGCATTAGGGCAGTTTGAATACTAGAATGATCACATGGGGTTTTAAGTCACCTCAAATGTTACATAAGTGAGTGAGTAAAAATTCTTTTCTGTGATTTCTGTTTGAGAAATCACAGAATCACATACTTTAAACATAAATATTCTGCTTTTCTTGGTTGTAACGAGTGGTTAATTGAGGTACTGTTGCCTTTCTATCATCTCAAACTAGTCTGCCCATTTTCCTCTGACCTCTCACAAGGATTTCACATCGACACAACTGCCACTTACTGGATATTTTTCTTTTTCGGACCATACTATGTAAACCTTAGACATGTTTGTGTGTAAAAACGCCCCAGTAGATCAGCAGTTTTTGAAATAGTCAGATCAGCCCGACTTGCACCAACAACCATGCAACGTTCTAAATCAATTAATTCACTGTTGTTACATATTTAGATGCTCGTTACATGCCTAATTGAGCCAAGGTGTGGCTGTGATGGGTTGATTAGGTATTTGTGATAACAAGCTATTGAACAGATGTACCTAACAAAAATCGTAATTACAACAGAAGGGTTTTGCTCATAGAATGTAGCAAATGCGACAACCAAGACTCCGGAAAAACTGTACCATATTCACCAAGGCGCTTACTTCACCTTAACAGCTAATTACTAGGCACATGTAAAGACTTTAAAGAAAAGGCCATATGCTTCCAGACTATTAAAAATATTAGATACATTTGTGTTAACAAGCAATTGAACGGGTGTACCTAATAAAGTGGCCGGTAAGTTTAATATGGTTCATGTATTATAATTATAATGATAACATTTTTAGGGTGGCACGGTGGCAGAGTGGATAGTGCTGTGGCCTCACAGCAAGAAGATCCCGGGTTTGAGCCCCGGATGGGGCGACTCAGGAAATTTCTGTGTGAAGTTTGCATGTTCTCCCTGTGTTCGAGCGGGTTTACTCCAGGGACTCTGGTTTCCTCCCACATTTCAATGACATGCTTGATAGTTAACTTAGTGTCTCTAAATTGCCCATTAATGAGTTTGTGTGTGTGTGCCCTATGATTGTTTGGCGCCCTGTCTAGGGTTGTGGGTACCGGTTTTCCCATGACCCTTAACTAGGATTAAGCAGGTATAGAGATCAAATAATTGAATAAATTATTCATTTTTTATATATATTTTTTTAACATGTTTTTATGCGTATGTGGTTTTTAACCACAATTATTTTCATAAGTCAACAAGAACAGGCTAGTCTCGATTGAACTGACCAATCAGAATCAGGCAAAGCATTACATGGGTAACGTCCTGGCAAAAGTATATTTTTTCTTTTTCAACTTAAAAATATTTGTGTAAACAGTTATTCTCAGTTATAATACGAGAACATACGAAATCTTTTTTACAGTAATTCAATAAAATATTTACTTATATTGAGGCTTTATTCAGACTGATTAAATTATGGGTTGACATTTTATTTTTCACTGTAAAAACCTATAGCAAATATGGAGTGAATAACAATCACAGTGTGAAACAAGCAGTACTTAATGTTATGTGTATTGTAAAACAATATTTTCTTAACAGTAATGCATGAAAATAAAAATAGTCGGACTCATTGAAGACCAACAGACGTTTTAAATACTCAATACTACACCATTCAGTGTCTCTTCTTCTGCACAGTAATCAAACATGGGCTCCCACTGTTTATTGTTTTGTATCACATTTCATCACATTAGCACGTGTTAATTGCTGCTAATTGGCCTTGAAACAAGATGAAACAGGAACCCAGTGGGAACAGTCTCATTTGTGGAAAAAAACAATTGATTAACATTTAATAAATAATGTCATGCAATACAGGGTCAGTGTGTACTGGTTTTTCATATATATTACAGGAAGTTAAAAAAAACTTGATTACCATTTAACATGCACTTAGGTTCTGGGTTCTAGTAGATGGTATGTGATATTAAATGCTAGTTTGTTTAGGAAACAACTACTCTACATAGGGCACTGTGTAAAATTCTTGGCATATTACTTACCAGGCCAAGTTTCCGGCAAAAAATTAAAAAAATGAAGAAAGCTACTGGGTTTTGCTTATAATAAGGAAGCAGGTCTATAGAAGTCTACAGACGTCTACAGAAGAACTGTGTCAAATTCCCCAGGACTAAAACTAAATTACTGTTAAGTACTGTAAAAAGCCTTAGATACATGCAAAGACATGCAATAAAGTGCAGATGCCTATAAACATAATCAATATGTTTCTACTACTTGCATAAAGTGCAGTGAATAGTAATAAAGTAAAGGAATTAAATTGTTGCAGTGCTTTGTTCTTTAAACAGTTTGTGCAGTTTTATGGGTTACATTATGTTTCAGATCATTCAGAAATTTTTTAATAATACACAGATAACATAAATGCAAAACTCATCTATTAAATTATAAACCCCTTCTATTAAATATAAAAAAACCTACTCTATTTCACTATTTAGCAGATGTTATCCTTCATAATTTTCTAACAGAGTGAATGGTTCTGGTGGTTATAAAGACTATTACATTAGCACCACCATTATGATATGATAGTAAACAAATATGTCCTGGTGCTGCTGCGGTAGCAGTGTAACTGGGACTGCAATCCTCCCTGGGTTTGCGCTGGAGCTATGATTTTTCACATTTGTCTGTCTGTGTGTCACTGTATATATATCTGCTTGTGTCTGTGTTTGTGTTTGCATGAAGGTGCAGTGGTGTGTGTCTTGGGAGCATGGCCATCCCAGAGACACACACCATTGTGAATTGCATGCACCGTTCCATTCCTTCTGTTTTTGCTCATAATTAGCCTGTCTATAAATCAAAGGAGAAATGGGGGTCAGTGCACATTCATTTTGTCTTTATTGTATGCATTTGTGACTGTTCCTATGTGTGTACATCTTTTTATTATTTATTTTTTTTGTATGTTCACAGCTGGTGGCTTTCAAGGACACTGACAGCACTGGAGGATCGGAACCAGCATCCCACTGGTCCTTGTCCCTCACCTACCACATACCTCACCTGAGCCCCTCAATGACTGTGTTTTTGTATAATTTCTTGCTGTCTATAATGTTTTTTTTAAAATCTCTCTTTACATCTGTCTGCTTCTGTGATTTTTGTATGGGACGGCAACCCTGTTCCATAACAAAACCTTTGTCTTCTTATTGGATAGCCGTGTTTTGCACCTTGAAGCTACTTTACGGTTGACCCCTTTTTTTTATAGCGTAATCAAGTACAATGACATTAAATGAGGCAAGAGAAAGCTAAAAGCTTTTACATCATTGTCAGTTAGCAAGACTTAGGTGGCTCAAGGATCTGTGGTCTCCACTGTCTATCCTCTATTTCATAATGGACATTTTGAATAGGAGACATATCTGGACTACATGCAGGCCATTCAAGCACATGCACTATATGCCCATGAAGCCAAACCTCATGCAGTATTGTATTACCACTTGTGATGCAACATTATAGATATTAAATATTCAATATATAAATTGCCATCTTAAGGGAGGACATGGAGTATTTAGCATATTTTCTTGTGTGCATTTTTCCATTACCAGTCCTTTGAAAGCCACTGCTGGAAGCTGTTGAATGCAATCAAAGAGAAGGGCAGAAGCTTAAGTAATCCGTATTGACATGCTCTCACTTCGATCTACCAAGAGCCATCGGATTTATCTCACTTGTAAAGACCTGAGTCTGTGGGTGTCTGTTGTCTTGTTGCTGTAATCATCTCCACACCATGAAAAACACAACAGATATACAAAGAACAAATAACAATATACTAAAGCTCTTTAGTAATGCAGAGACTAATACAAGGGTAAAATATTATATGCTCACTGACTCTAGAATGCATTTTAATCAACTTTCAGAAAAGAGAAAATACATCATTTTGAACATAACCTTCCTGATTTTCATCTCATTCATTCATTCTATTCATTCATAAACATTTGTTCACAGCTAAACATTTTCTCTACAATTACAAACACATTTAATTATTTGATAAATATTGGAACGAGACAGCCTTCGGCAACAAAAAAATAATTATTGCGTGCTATTCTTCTTTAGTGCAAATCACATTTGGGTCAGCCATTTTTTTCCGATAAGACAGCTTGATCACCAGAAGTTAATATACTAACCCAATTTTAAAAAAGCACAAACTGTAAATAAAAACTAAATGCAATAAATTACAAATTTAAAAACTGATATTATATTTACAATAAAACATAGACAAGATATCAATTGGCGAAAGTAAGACATTTTAAAATTTCATGCTAAATATTGGCTCATTTGAAATTTCGTGACAGCAGTACATCTCAAAAAAGTTGGGATGTGGCAATAAGAGGTTGGAAATAATAAAGGTACAAAAAAGGAACAGCTGGAAAACGAACTGGCAATAGGTCATTAACATGACTGGGTATAAAAAGAGCACCTTGGAGTGGCAGCGGCTATCATAAGTAAATATAGGAAGAGGATCACCAATCCCCCTATTTCTGCTCCGACAAATAGTGGAGACATATCAGAAAGGAGTTCGACAGTGTAAAATTGCAAAGAGTTTGAACATATCATCATCTACAGTGCATAATATTATCGAAAGATTTAGAGAATCTGGAAGAATCTCTGTGCGTAAGGGTCAAGAGTGAAAAACCATACTGGGTGATCTTCATACTGGGTGTAAATCACAAATTAGGCTTAGGAATATTTCCAGAGAACATTATCTGTGAACACAATACTGATGGTATTAGGTTGCATTAGTGCGTGTGGCATGAGCAGCTTACACATCTGGAAGGACACCATCAATGCTGAAAGCTATATCCAGGTTCTAGAGCAACATATGCTCCCATCCAGACAACGTTTCTTTCAGGGTCATTACAGCGTCATGGCTGCATAGAAAAAGAGTCCGGGTACTGAACTGGCCATCCTGCAGTCCAGATAGAAAACATTTGGCACATCATAAAATGGAAGATACGACAAAAAAGACCTAAGTCAGTTGAGCAACTAGAATCCTACATTAGACAACAATGGGTTAACATTCCTATCCCTCAACTTGAGAAACTTCTCAGTTCCCAGACGTTTACAGGGAAGGACAGTAGTAAACATGGCCTTGTCAAAAAAAACTATTTTGAGATGTGTTGTTGTCAGGAAATCAAAATCAACTAATTTTTTATTTTAAATGATCATTTTTTTCACTTTAAACATTTGATGTTTAAATTTTAAAACTTCCACATCATTGTATTCCGTTTGTATTTACAATTTGTTCTTTTTTGTTTTTTTTTTGTTGTGATAATTTCTGACTCAACCTCGTAAATAAAGAAAGAAACAACAAACAAAACAAGCATTACACCTTTTCCTCAGGCTGGTCTTCGATTGCTAAAAAAAAGCAATCGCAGGAAAGACCGAAAGACAATGTGAGTGTGTGGAAAAGAGAGTGTGATGGAGAAGAAATAGAGAGAGAAAGATCCCCTGAGACCCAATGCCTCAAGCATGTTGATGATGGAGATTGATGCATGCGCCGCCACAGACGGCCCAGACGCTGGGCGAAATTAAAAGGCTATTTTGCCGGGTTGTAAAAGGACAGAATGGCGCAGAGGGAGATCCCCATTCCCTTCCCCCATGTACTTCTTTAGTGTCATCATCCCCTTGGGGACAAGAACCGTTACATGCCTTTCACTCTCTTGTGCACTTTCTCTCTCTTTCTCTTTCTCGCTGTCTGCATGATCAGTCACACATGTCCAAATACACAGATAAGCACTGTAAAAAGCAAAAAAACCAAGTTTGTTTCACTTGTCCAACCAGCAGCAATCTCCACACAAAAATAACTCAGATTGCCCTACCTGAGATCAAACCTGGGTCCTTCTTGCTGTGAGGCTACAGCACAACTATTGCGCAACCGTGCCGCCCTGAGATATATTTAGCATTTATAATTTCTCCAGTGTCAGTGCTTTTTAACAGTCAGAGCTAAATCTATTTCCAGTATTAATTAATGCTATAAGGTGAGTAACAACAGAAATAACTTATTTATAATTGTTAATTTGATCACATGCTGTTTAATTTAAAAGGTTTTAACATTGGCATATAGCTGTAGTGTACAAGTTATATAACACATCAGGATACGCTGTTAGCTGATACACCAAGAAACAGAGAATATTGAATAAAGAAGATAGAATAATGCTTATATAATAAATGCTTTAAATAAGCCAAATACAGTCCTATTTCAAGAAAAGTTGGGACACAATAACAACTGATATCTTTACTTTATTAATTCAACAGAACCTTTTTTTATTAACAGACAAAAAATATTAAATGATTTTGTTAAATACAAAAACATTTTTTAATTAAAATCTGCAAGTAACTCAAAAAAAAGCTGGGACAATGATATGGTAAACACTGGTTATATCACTTTCTTTTTTGCTTATACTTCTTAATCATTTAGGAACTGAAAATAGTCATTAAAGTAAATGAATGTAGAATTTGTGCCGCTCTCGGTATACAAATGTGAAAAGATTTACCAGTTCAATTGCTTGTTAGCACAAATATTGCTGAGGTGAAAATCAAGTATCAGAATTGGGAAGAAAGCTGATCTAATTGACACTGAATTTGAATGGTTGTTGGTGCCAGATGGGTTGTCTAAGTATTTTAGAAACTGCTGATCTACTGGGATTTTCACACACAATCATCTCTAGGGTTTACAGAGAATGGTCAAAAAAAAGAGAGAATATCCAGTGAGGGGCAGTAGACAAAAATGCCTTGTTGATGTACATATGTACATAGATAACATAACCAGGACAGCATTCTTTGATCTTAGAAACATTGCTAAACTATGAAACACACTGACACGCCATAGTGCTAAAATACTAATTCATGCTTTTGTCACCTCCAGATTGTATTATTGTATCAAAGTTTCAGTTAGTACAAAATGCAGCAGCCTTTCTAGTTCTTTCTAGAACCAAAAAACATGATCATTTATCCCCATCTTAATTAGATTTCGCTGGCATCCAATTAAATTCCACATTGACTATGGAATTCTTCTATTCATATTTATTTCATATTTATTTATTTCTCCTAATATTTCATGATCCACCTCTACTGTTCAAAAGTTGCAGGCTGCTTGCAGGTTTCTAGAATAATGAACGTTCAGCAGGTGGCAGAGCTTTTTCTTAGAAAGCCTCCAAGCTATAGAATAGTCTTCCGATTAAA
>JAOUQV010000025.1:6842044-6853020 GCA_028565295.1 Aspidoras spilotus | reverse complement strand
GCTGGCACATCTGTGACCAAGACAGCAAGTCTTTGTGATGTATCAAGAGCCACTCTGGGGTGTTTTGGAGGAGCAAGCCAGGAAACGTTTTTCTCCAACAGCATTACATAGTGAGCTGGCCACTATCCTGCAAGAAGAATGGCTTAAAATCCCTCTGACCATTGTGTAAGACTTGTATGTGTCATTCCCAAGACGAATTGACGCCATATTGGCCGCAAAAGGAGGCCCTACGCCACACTAAAATTATTGTGGTCTAAACCCAGGTGTTTCAGTTTCATTGTCTAACCCCTGTATATTAAGATTATATTAGGATAATAACTCAGACCAGCTATTAGAGAGCACAAGCTACTGTATTATTAGTGCCGATCCTAAGCCCGGGTAAATGATGAGGGTCGCGTCAGGAAGGGCATACGGTGCAAAACATTTGCCAAATTAATGATGCGAGTTCTTGACTGATGATTGACTCGCTGTGGCAAACCTTGAAAAAAGGAGAGGCCGAAAGACAAAGAAGATTAAGATAATCACTGACATTTGTACAGTACTGTAGATTCAGTGGGGAAAATAACACAGTACTGCTAGGCATTTCCAAGAGAAACAATGAGAGCTGTGGCTAATTCACTCCAATCCAGAATCAATTGGTTTTTACACTACACTGTCCAATTACCTTGTTATGTCTGCTGAGAGCGAACAATCAGCCTTATCCTCGGCTCAGAAGAACTAATGTTAACCACAGTTAATACAAGTTTGTATTTATTTGTTTATTGTTTTAACGTCATCCTCAGCACCAGTGGCTATTCTAATGACAGGAACACGGTCATACTCATGCACAAGTCTTATATCATACACAAAGTCACATATCAATACACAAGTTAATGACAATTTAGCACTAGCCACTTTTCCACTGTGCCACCTAATACAATATTCATCTCTAATTTTGAAGACATAGGATTTGCTAAACGTCTTGGTTCACTATAGCAGCTCACTAAGTCTGGAGTTTAAATTACAAGAATATCAAATTTAAATGTTATGGACTGCCCAGATATAAGCTCCACTCTCACTGAAAGTTAACCAATATTTACAGATAGTAGTGTGATGCAGTCCAAGCCGGGTTATTTTCCATGCTTACAGTGCAGCTTTTGCCAATGATTACAAAATTAGAGAACAAATGACATGAGGGTGGCATGGTGATAATGCTGTCTACTCAAAGCAAGGACCTGGCTTCGATCCCTGGATGGAATGACCCATTCTCCCCATGTCTGTGCGGGTTTCTACACGGTTTCCTCCCCATTGCAAAGACATGCATGCCTGATTAATTGGTGTCTCTAATGTGGCCTTTAGTATATAAATGTGTGTATGCGATGGACTGCCCTTGCACCCAGAGTTGCCAGGTAGGATTATGTGGAAGAAAATGAATGAATATATGAATCAGTGTGGCATGACGGAATAGTCGGTTGTGCTGTCGCCTCACAGTAAGAAAGACCGGGGTTCGCTCACAAATGGTGTCTCTAAACTGGCCCTTAGTGTGTGCATGTGTGTGTGACTGTGTGTGTGCCTTAGGATAGATTGGCACCCTGTCTATTGTTGTTCTTGGCCATGCACTCAGAGTTGTCATGTGGGAACCGGCTGGCCCGCGACCCCACGTGGATTAAGCGGAACAAAATGCATTTTTTTTATCCATTTAGGTTAAAAATTTTCCAAAAACCTTGCTAATAACACTTTGGTCTAAGTTTTTGAGTAATTACAGTACACATGTCAAGGAAAAAACACAATAATGTGGAAAACCCCTCCATATGCAATTTGACCCACATTTTGTTCCACTAGCTCCACTAGTTCTCGGAGGGGTGTCGCTCGCTCTCAGATTAGCCTCACAATTTCAGCCACTGCGGGACCTTCGGCTAGATGTTTGTTGATGTTTTCTACACACTGGGAACACCCAGGATACCTTGGTATAGGAAAAGCCCACAAGTGCAGTTGGCCCCACACATATGTGCCCCTATATTTACACAGTCACTCAACTTTCGCCACTTACCCATAGCAGGTAAATGGTGCCTTCACAGACTTTTACGTAACCGTTTCTCTCTGAATGAAATAAAACCAGAAGTGACTTTAGCATGTCAGATATTTCAGTCTTATAACTGACTTGATAGAATGAAGATTTCTTTTTAATAATAGCCCCGATTCTGATGTCTAGCTTAATAAATTGCATTTCCGTAAAAAAGGCTAATAAAATCCATTTTGTTTAAATATTCACAAATCTGAAGAGGATCTTCTGTCCCCTCTCTGTGCTGTAAATCATTCTGCCTAGTAAAAATCACAGAATGGATCATTACATTAAACCGCCTTGTCTAATGTCCTATTCTTCCTGAGCTGGCTCCAGGCTAAAAACAGAGTGAGGTGGAGAGGTATAATGGTCTATAGCATTAGTGGGTTAATCGTCCTCTCCCGCTTACCCGTTTTACTTTAATTGTGAACCGTCCCATTCTGTAACACCCCTAAGAAATGGGGGCAGCCGTGAAGCGTGGAGTAAAGCAAGATTTTGCTCAGATTTAGGTTTTTGCTCAGTGTTCTGTTATTTCTTTCTTGTTAGGTTTTAACAAGATAAACAAAAGGAAAATGAATGCCTAAGGCTGATGTCTGTCGAATTTTGTTGAGGCGCACTGATCTACAGTGCCACCTGCTGAAAAAGAAAGTAACTAATGATATACAGTATTTCCTTCAAGAAAACTGAGGACAAATAAGGTGCAAGAAGACTTCAGAGAACTACTTCAGATATAAGACAAACTATTAGTGTACTGTTAAAATCGTAGGCATTAAAATGATATGTAAACAGTAGCACAGTTAATAATATTTGGTGCTGTTTTTTCTAAAACAACAGGTTGTGATTTGTTCTGTTCTGCAAGTATATGAACTGGCAAGTTTTGCAGAACATCTTGAAGAATCAGACACTCTACTTCTGGACACTATCACATTGTCTTGTTTGTTTTGGCAGAAAAAACCAGTAGCCTTCATTATGCATTTTTTTGTGTCTGCATTTGTTACTGACATACAAATATTTTTTAGAAGAATTAATATCTGGAACTCATTAATACACAATATATAAAATATATATCTCTGAAAAATTTGCTTTCAGATCATTCACGTTTAATGTCATACAATAGTCATATAGCAATGGCTTAGTCATAGCATCTAGACATAGCATCTAACACCCCCTTCCTTACGTAGCCATCTTAATATTTCCTGCGTCACTCATTTTTCAGATAAGGACACCATCCACCAATCAGTCGACGAGTCCTCTCTAGTCTCAGCTTCCTGATCAATGAGTTCTCAAGGGTCAATTAGCTGATGGCTAATTGATGACCTAATCCATTCATTAAGAGTCACAGGGAGGCAGTGCAAGTTAATAAACAACCAGCACCATAATCATTATGCTCATCTCCCAGTTCTACATGATGAGAGAAGAGAATGCAGGAGGATGCCTGGAAAAAGAAAGAGTTTTAGTAATAAATTTGATTACTTCTAAAAGCACTTCTTACAAAAAAGTATGCAGTGGATTATTTTACTCCAGAAAAAAAAGATCTTAAATATTATTATTTGTAAATATTATTTATCGTTGTATATACACTGAATGATCACTGAAATTAGAACACTTGGCTTATACTGGGCTGGTTCACCTTATTGATTAGTATCGGGAAACACATTCGACAAAGCGGCAAACATACAAAATTGACCAATGTCCACTGTAGCAGCTCCCCCCCAGTTCTACATAGCTGATATAGCTAGTTGATTGTGACATAACCACAAATTGGGCCACCACAGTGCCAATCCAATAATCATTCAGTGTATTTATACATCTGCTTTAATATAAGTTTACATGCTAATCAAAGATAACTGTACCTGTGGCTACAGAGACATTGAGCGAATCCACAGCGGGGTGTAGATCTTTACTTGGTGGAACAGTAAGGAAAGCACTACATAGCTTGCGCAGGTCAGGGGACAACCCAAAACCCTCACCACCTACAATATCAGCCATAAGAGATCCACGTTACTTGATAAGTTACTTGATAAATACACTGGCCTATGCTCTCTAATGGCTGGTTTGTAATATTGAAGAAATTTTGGTAGCAAATTCCCCACAGTTATGCCGAAATGTGATTTGTGTCATGCTGAATTTGGAAAAAATAGTATTCCATCAATAAACATTGTTCATTCGTATTAGTAGGCACTTTATATTTGTCAAGGCACATACCTATTAACAACAGTGTCGGTTTAGACACCTTGAAGTCAGAACATGGTACAACAGGAACTCCACAGCTGGCCTCTTCAGAGCCGACAGTGCCAATCGCTTGCCACCCTTGTCTGAGTTTTATCTGCAACGTACAAATTGTGTCATGATTGGTTAAAGATGTCTGACAATGTGTCTGACAGTACTTGTAAATCTTATGTTTGATTCATGCCTGCCCTCTAGAGGCCCAAGAAGTAAAAGGAAAGGAGATACACCTTTATGATGTCAGGAAGGTTCTCATAGCCATACACATCCATTAGCTCCATCACACCTGAGCTGGCTTTGCTCACCACTGGAGTTAATGGACAGCTGAAAGAGAAAGAAATGCTACATTACTATTATTGTGATACAATTGGTGCACACCTGAGAAACGAAAACAAGCTAAAAATGTTACCTGTTGAGAATGCTACTAGCTACTCTGTCCACACCAAGGAAATATGCTGTACGAAGCACTGAGCCAAGATTCATTGGATCCTTCACTCCATCCAAGACAAGCCACAAGGGACAGGGGTTTTCACTCAGCCAATTTCCATGCTTACTGCTGGACCTATCCTTTGTGAGGAAATTTAATGGACTGGCTTGAAGGCACAATCCCTGGTGCACCACATTACCAATCATCCTCTCCATCTCCCTTTTAGTTATGTGCTTAATTGGAACATCTCGCATCACCGCCTCTTCACAGACTTTCTCGACAGATTCCCTTTGACGTCCTTCAGCACGCTTCACAAAAAGCCGGCTGATCTTTCGTTTGCCTTGAGTCAAGGCGAGTAAACAAGGGGCCACCCCAAAGACATACTCCTCCTGACTTGCCTTATTTAGGCAGATGTTTTTGACCCTGTTTTTTGCTTTTTCAGGAAACTTCTGAATGTCTGGTTCTGGCTTTCTGAATTCCTCCAGGGCCAGTCTCTGGAGTTCGGAGTGGACTTTGTGCGTAGGGTCCGAGCCTATGTCAGGGCCTGATGATTTTGGAGAAAGACGAACGGTTTTGGAAAGATTACTCTGAGGCTTAAAAGGATTGCCTCTTACCCTTTGAGAAAGTTTAAAACCAGGGCCTTTTGAGTAAAAAACATATTTGAAGTTATGATACACATAAGTAGGCATGCAGAATGAAAAAGGGAGGGTGTTATTTTTAATAACACGTGAGAATATACAGGCAGGTCCCCACATTTTTAACTCTGCATTACGTCATTGATTTACTACACGTGTATCGATGTCATATCTAAACAAAGTCCGGTATGGGGGTTATATAATTAAATTGCAGTCAAAATCAAATTGTACATTATCAAAATTACACCTAACAAGATTTAAAATTCCACACTTCCCTTGTAAAGATCTCTTCTCCTTCAGCTTCTAATACAAGTATGTACATGCTGGTTTTTAAAAACTTCCGGGTTCACGTTCCTAGATCAGTTATAAGCGTCGACATTACACCTTATTTAATACGCTGCTCCGTTGGATGCTGATACAGGATCAGTAAAAAAAACGAGGATTATGTGCCTTGGCCCATGCGCAATAGACACTTCCGTCTCCAAAGCGGAAATTATGCGGTCACATGTTCACAGAGTCAATTTCTGAGTCGAAAATGAACTGAGATTTGATTCAATAAGTAAATAAATGCATATATTTACAATATGGTCTTGACACGCATGATAGTATGACTAACATTAAAGACTTCAGTCATTTGAATATGCGTGACAAACTTTCATTCAAATATCACCTACATATCATTTATGCCCATTAATCTGAGCATACGTTAACTAAATTACATCAGCCCATTAAATTACCTAATTTCGTTACAATGATTTACGTTAGAAATTACATACATTTACATTTTTTATTTTTTTTTCGTTTGAATTGGGTCGTCTGGCAAAGTCTGGGAATAGCTTTTTTCCCCAATTTTCTTTATTTGAGAACACTGTCAGCTTGAGGAGTCGACTCTCAAGTACCGTATGATCGCAGAGTCGACTCTTATTTGATACAGAATCCCAGCCCTAGTTACCATGAAACAAGACGCTTTAGAGATGCACGATTTAGGAACATTCTGTTATTTATTAATTAGCGGGCTAATAATTATAACTGAATCAAAATCTTTGTTAAATTGATATAATACGTTATAAACTATATATATATATGGCGGTGTGAGGTTTTTGTTAAAGTGATTCTGTTAAACATGTGTTTCATCTAGCTAGCGCCACAGCTCCTATAGAAGTAGCGGATATGGCTGACGAATGGTGCTCTGACACCGGGGAAGCCGTGTACCGCTCCCGGGATGCGGTAAAAAACCTCAAAATAAGGTAATGTTTTGTAAACATTTTACTAAAACCTTATACGTAGATGCTCGTATCCCAAAAATACATAATTTGGCCAGAAAAATAAGCACCAATCATAAAAGACCCTTGAAGTAAACTCTTTGTTTTTCCACGTTATTTATTTTTTCATTTATTCATTTTCTATACCCGCTTAATCCTAGTAGTAGGGTCACGGGAAAGCCGGTGCCCACCTGGCAACTCTGGGTGCAAGGGCAGGAACAACCCTAAACAGGGCGCCAATCCATCATAGCGCATTCACATACTAATGGGCAATTTAGAGACACCAATTAACCTATTTTACATTACAGGAGGAAACCGGAGCACATGCAAACTCCACCCAGAAATTTCCCCCAACTGGGACTCAAACCCTTCTTTATGTGAGGCCACATTACTATCTACTGTGCCACTGTGCCTCCTGCATTTTATTTCAATTAAAATATTTAATTTATTAAAAAAATTACAGCAGCCCCATTTCAAGGAACAGACTCCACAATGTGGCCACAATGAATAGCCTGCATGTCCAAGTCAACCCATGACCGCTTGCTCCACTCTTGACACCCTGATTCAGAGACAGCCCATAAGTGCATTTGTATTTTGAAATTTTGGTGCAGTAGATATTAAAAATATTATAATTATTTTGTGGTTCTTTTTCTAGGGTCCAGCTTGAGAGAGTGACCTCTGCAGCAGCACTTGCACACCATCTGCAACAGCAAAACCAGCCGGAACTAGAGGCCCTTGAACTAAATCCTTTGATCTCCCAAACACAATCAGGTGCGCATGAGTAAAAATAAAATCCCAATCATAAATGTCACCATTTTTGTGTTCCATTAGCTGTTTTATCTTGACCATACTGTATGCACTTATCAGTAATTATCATGAATTTAAAAAAAAGGCTACGCCCTTCACAGTTGGCGATAAAGAACAACTGGTTGTCGGCTGGCAAGAGAAACTCTTTAGTCAGGTATGAGGATACATATCACTTTTTTAATGTTTTTGACATTCCCCAACATTATTTGTGTTATAATATTTACATTGTGTTGACATGCAGTATGAAGTGGACCTGTACCAAACAGAGTCAGTGTGCCAGACACCACTGGAAAAACAGTATCACAAAGAAATTGTGGAAATTGAAAGAAGTAAACGAAGGCGAAATCAGCGTATTTTTACCTACACAGATTTTGATCGCTTCACCAACTGGGAGGAGGTGGGAACTGACTTCATATGTCATTGGAACATAGCTATCGAGGATTAGAATATCTAAACGTATGATGCTTTATTATTAATGGTATTATTCAGTGAAGCAGTAGAATCTGGAAACTGGACCTAACACCGTGTGAGTCAAAAATTCTCTGCAGTGTCTTATTAGCTCTTTCTGAAGATACAGTGCCCTTCATAATTATTGGCACCCAGGATAATAAGTGTTCTTTGGCTTCTAATAAATTATTGTTTAAAATAATATAGAAAAATCTAAGCTTTACTTCAAATGCCTTTATTTGTTGGGGGAAACAGTCATACATTAGGAAATAAATCTTTTGAATGAAATCATGTGTGCCACAATTAT
The DNA here is from genome assembly GCA_028565295.1 of Aspidoras spilotus. Taxonomy (NCBI): domain Eukaryota; kingdom Metazoa; phylum Chordata; class Actinopteri; order Siluriformes; family Callichthyidae; genus Aspidoras; species Aspidoras spilotus. The sequence goes on along the minus strand of JAOUQV010000025.1, from coordinate 6,844,868 downwards.
TGGCACCCCTGGTGTTAGCACTTTGTACAACCTCCTTTTGCCAACAAGACAGGACTTAAACTTCTCCTATAACTCTTCACAAGATGGGAGAATGCAGAAAGAGGGCTCTTCTGCCATTCTTCTTTGCACAACCTCTTTAAATCGTCCTGTGTCTTCTCTTATGCACTCTCCTCTTCAGCTCACCCCACAGGTTTTCTATTGGGTTGAGGTCTGGGGAGTGAGATGGCCATGAGAGGAGCATTATCTTGCTAAAAGTCCCAGTGACGACCCATCTTCAGTTTTCAGGCACCAGATTCTGATTCAAAATGTCCTGATATTTCATGATCTCATGTATCCTTACAAGGTTCCCAGGTCCTATTGGAGAAGAAACAGGCCCACAGCATCACCAATCCTCCAACATACATAACAGAGGGCATTAGGTGTTTTTCTGCATACTCATGCTTGGTGTTACACCTGACCCACTTAGAATGTTTGTTGCCAAAAACTATATCATGGTCTCGTCTGACCAAAGCACATGTTTCCAGTTAAAATCCCAGTAAACTCCACCTGTTTATGCTTATGCTAATAATTTAGATAAGGCTTGTTAGCATGTAGATAGAGCCTGATGGTTGTTTGGGAGACCTTGTAACTACCATTTGATTAAATTCTCTTACAGTGAGCTTTGGAGAACTTTTTACTTCTCTTATCATCCTTCTCACTGTGCGTGGTGGCAAGATACACTTACATACTCTTCCATGCTTGTTTGTCACAGTTCCAGATGTTATAAAATTTTTGATGATTGCTCTGACTTTAGATAAGGGCATCTACAGGCGAGTGGCTATTTTCTTTTAGCCATCACCTGATTATGAAGGTCAACCCACATTTGCCTTACTTAAATAGCGTGTTCTCTTGTCTTTTCCATGTTTAGGAGTAAGAGAAATAGGCCTCTGTGTAACGCCATATTTATACCGCAGGGAAAGTGATGAATTACTAATATTTCGCACTGTGTTTCATATGATAAAACATACGAAAATACAAACACTGATTGGTCTTTATTTAGGGTAATTCTCCACAAGATGGCATCCAAAAATCTGCTCTAGAGGCACATCGTCATACATTATAACAAGATCCTAAAAGGCAGTCAATTTTCATTGCAACCATGTCAATTGCAACCAACCCTCAGGTTTTTGCTCTAAAGGGCAATTCACTTTCCACAACATTTTTATTAGACTAAGGTCAGGAAGTTTACTTGGACTTTCCAAAGCTCTTAATAATAAACTACTATTAATAACCATTTTTCGGAGAATGACTTTGGTAACTCACACCTGATTGTCATCCCATTAATTGACACCAGACTTGAATTTCACCTTCTAATTATCTGATGATTCTAAAGGTTCGCGTACCTTTGCCACTCACAGATATGTAACATGGGATCATATTCCTTGATAAATAAATGACAAATGTATAATTTATATGAATAATCTTTTCATTTTATTTGTCTGATTTGGTTTTTATTGACTACTTTATCGCTTGAATTTCAGATTGCCCATTCTTCTAGCGCACTTTGTGAAAGCATAATTTGCATTTAATTTTTTTGCATCATAATATACTCGGATAACTAAACTTGCTGTCCTTGCTTATGCACAGTGACAAAATTACAACTCGGCTATTATAACGTATATTGAATATTATAATAAGTCTCCACTGTTCAAGCAGCAGGCTCAGAGTCTGATAACTTCAGCACAGAGTGGACCAACCTTTCTCGCAGAGCGCATGGCAAATGTCAGGCACAGACGCCAAGACAAACGGCAAGCGTAAGTCCAGTTCATCAAACCATTGTGCAGAGATCTTTAAATTGCATAAACTGTACGCTAACCAACTAAGTATATCCATTTCTGTAGAGACTCCAATATTCCGAAGGCACGTTTAATAGTTTGGGAGCCGTCCAGAGAGTTTACGAAGAGCAGCCACATTGTCAACACGCCAATGCAGACCATGCATATTATGGCAGATTTGGGACCTGCAGGAAAGTGAGTCTTGTAACAGTGTTGATGTATTCTTAAAATTTAAACATTTAGAGATGCACTGATACTGATATGAGCAAGTCAAGTTGAACAAATGCAAATGAACAAAGGCACAAAATTACAGCAGTCTTGATGTTATTCTGATGATTGTTAGCATGCAAAGCAGACACCACACATGCCACCATCACCACCACCATCCCCACTTATCACCACTAACATACAGATCAAATAAAGTATTCCAACATAAGTTTGTTTTAATTCAAGTAGACATATTTGAGTGGTGCTGGACAGGATTCACAGGGTTAAACTGGAAATTAGAAAGTTTCTATAGCCGCAAAAGACCACCATAACCACCACGTATCAAAGCTGTTTCACCTTATTGACTAGGTAACAATAGCATACCAGTTCAAATCTGCTTTAGTTGCACAATCATGACTCAGGAAATTCCCTTTTCTAGTACAATCTTGCATTTCCAAAGCTTGGTGACTTTTGTTTGTGTACCAGTGCACAGTTAAGCACATCAGACTTCCAGATGCAATAAACTGAATTTGCAGGTTTTAATCATTCATTTGATTTTGGTTTCTAAACAGGCTGGGGTTGAAGGAGAATGAATACGTCTTGTGCACCATAAAAGCTGACAGTAACGGAGTCCTCACAGTAAAACCTGATTTCAACATTGGTAGAGGACCCTACAGGCAAGTTTTCTGCTATCCCTTACTGCTCCAGGTTAGAAATAATAGAAATAAGTGATACATTCTGCCACTGTGTCTGCACACAGCGGAATTGGCCCTCTGCATTTAACCCATCCGTGCAGTGAAACA
>JAOUQV010000025.1:6831521-6841944 GCA_028565295.1 Aspidoras spilotus | reverse complement strand
TTGGCCACCAAGCTTGTCCAATTTAGCCATGAAACCTCCCACACTAAAATGACAGGTGTTTCAGTTTCATTGTCTAATCCCTGTATTTCAGTGATTGTATGCTTATGTAATTATCAGTATACAGCATATTTATGGTGACACAAAATTACTTGGTGTTCCTGCTGTCAGATAAATATATAAGTAATATTTATTAAGTTCCTCTGTTTTCCTAAAAAAAAAAGTCATTTTTACCAGGTCACAGTGTTCTGAACTAATCGTACACCTACTGTAAACAGAATGTATTCATATGAATAATTTCATTTAGAGAAAATAAGACACACACTACTTTTTCCTCCAACAGGTCCTCTTGACCCAACATCAACATAAGCGGTGAGAATCTTTGAAGACTGTTTGGAGAACTTCCAGCCATTGTGTCAAGCTTCGGCCAAAAAAATAAAAAAAAATAGAAAAACAACTACGGTCAATTAAAAGTACTAACTAATACAGGAACAGGAGTGCATTCAGCAATCATTTACCATGTGTCATGCTTGTTTCATAGTGGATGAATCAGCAGCCACAGCTGTTGAATAAGCGCAAGGTCTGGGTCAGGTCTGGTGTTCTTGGGCTGACCGCAAAAGCTACAAAATAGTCCATTAAGTGAAGGGTCATGTAAACAAGTAAATCAACAACGGATGATACAGTATGAACGCATGTTTTATCAAGTCAGATTAATTTTATATATTAATAAACACTCAGTTCTGCAGTTCATGCTTGCAGCCTATAAAAACTTTACAATGTACGACTTGCCATTCCTTCTCACAATACTTATACTATGTTTATTTATTGCCATTGATGCCAACCAATAAAGTGTTTCAAGTGATAAACTATATTTCTAAAAGTATTCCCTCACCAGCCTTGACTCACATATGAGCTAATCTATAGGTTTCAATATGATGTCGGTCCACCCTTTGCAGCTAGAACAGAGAACAGCTTCAGCTCTTCTCGGAAAGCTGTCCACAAGATTTGGGGGTCTGCTAATGGGAATGTTTGACCATTCTTCCAGAAGCACATTTTTCAGGTTGATGTTGGTGAGAATGCCTGGCTCTCAGTCTCTGCTTTAATTCATTCCAAAGATGTTCTATCGAGTAAAGGTCAGGACTCTGTGAAGGCCGGTCAAGTTCATCCACACCAGACTCTGTCATCTATGTCTTTACGGACTTTGCTTTGTGCATTGGTGCACAGTCATGTTTGCAAAAGGAAGGGGCCAGCTTCAACCTGTTACCACAATGTTGGGAGCATGGAACTGTCCAAGATGACTTGGTATGCTGAAGCATTCATACACCAGTGGCCATGGAAGTGATTGGTACACCTTATTCTGATAATTTGGAGGGTGAGCAAATACTTTTGGAAATATAATGTATTTTGTCATATTCTTCCTGCAAACACAGCTTGTACACATTGTCATTGTGTACAAGCTATGATTTAAAAAAAAATTCCTATTCAATAAATTCTACACATTCTTTATCGGGGCATGTGGTTTTGCCTTTTTTGGTTGAAAAAATGCAAGGACACTGACACCACATCATTCTAACTTCAACAACATTACATAAGCTAAAATAGGTTTTCATTCTTCAGTCTTTTAGTAGGGAGTGTGTTTGTGTGTGTATGTGAGGGAGATATTGATCTTAAGAATATAATCTTCTAAAATAGCCTTGACCAACTCATAAACTGTATAAAAATCTGACTATGCCACAGGTTTAACCTGAGGAGCTATGAACCCACTATAACAGGAGGCATATGGCTCACAGAACAAAATACTCAAGTGTTATGCTAATTTTACTCGCCAGTACAAATGATCTTTTGCTTTCTCCTAAATAAACGTGCAATAATGTTTATTTTGTACCAAAGATTTATATTGGACCAGAAACTGCATGATGCAATTGACAAATCCGGACATTCTCTCAGGTCTAATTATTAACACCCCTAGAAAGTTAATGACCATGGAAAATGTAATTAAATTTTGATGCCAAGCCTCCACAGTCCTCTTAGCTGCTATTAAACTGACCGCTCATATTAAGACACCTTAATTACCTTTATGGGTTTCCTTATGCAAGCCAGAAATTCTGAACGGAACGTTATCTGAGACACTGTTAGTGTGATATCAACCAACATACGTGAGTCAGAAGCCAGGCAAGGCGACGCCAGCTGGGCCTTAGCAAAGGAAGTTGGATGCCAAAGAACAGGCGGCTAGCAGGGGTAGAGTGAGGGGGCTAACTAGGAGCACATGGCTCCGTTTTGGGCATTGCACTTTACTAGCCTTGAGCGTCTCATCTCACTAATAACAAGAACCCTTATATGACCACCATGGGATGGACAGTTTTACGAGTGTTTAAGCTGTAAACAGATTTTGATGTAAAAGCTCAGTAGGCTATCACTAATCTTTCTAATGAGGCACTTTTCCTTTCCCATGGACTGACTCTGTTAAAGGACGTACTGTAATCTGCCAGAAAACTAACTGCTTTCAATATATGTGGGTTTTTTTAAGGTTTTGTTAAAAAAAAAAATAACCAAAACTAATTATTCTTTCCTGATGTCCTGGAGTTCATGGTTTTTCCTTAGCAGTGGTATGATTCCAATTTAACATGACAACCACGAAAAGAAACAACCTGATTAAAAAGGATGGTTTGTACAGACCAGAGAAACCTGACAGTTTGGCAAGCCACAAGACATGGTGTGTCTCCGACGTTCAACCTTAGCACAAAGCCACCTCTGTGCTGTCTATCCCCCGAGCCAAAGCCCAGCAAAGGCCCTTTTGTCAGGCTGAACTGTCTGGAGGTTTGAGGATTGCCTGAACCAGACAGTCAGCCTGCTCTTAACTGTCACAACTAAACAAGTCAGGCAGAGGGAACTGAGGCCCAAATTAAAGAAAACACTATAAAAATACAAAATGTGTTTCGGGTGATTTCCAATACAACTATACTTATAGTTTAAATATGTTATTTTTTATGAAAAGTATATGCTCACAATGAATAGTTACAAATACACTGGATAAATTATTGAGCACATTCAACTTGCTTTCCTTGCACATGACAAAATGAGACAATTAGCGTCTACTAAGGCCACTGTATTTTTTAAAACCAATGCGTAATTTTTTACTGGCTTCATAGTAGAGACTTACTAAAAAGTCCAAGAGCAGAGTAATGTTTTAAGTACAGTCCAACTTCCAGTCATCCTTATGCATTATGGTTTCTGGTCTTAATATGCTCATTGGTCTGGATCCAATTTCCTTTTAATAATGGTACATCTGTCATGAATATAAGCAAATGTCGTCACCCTAAATTGAGAATAAACTTCCATTTAGGGGTTTAGAGTTCATAGCTTGTTCTCCTGGTGCAAGCCTTGTGTTCTATGCAGTATTATGCAGTTTCATTCTCAGATGTTTAGGCTTTATACGAACAGAAGAAATATGAACTATATAACAAACACTCATGTGCAAATTAGATATTGTATGTACAGTAGAGTGCAAAAGTCTCAGGCATTCTATTAGTTTGTTTAAGAATGTTACTGCATTAATAAATCAATACAGATTGATTTATACACTATATTTCCAAAAGTATTTACTCACCTGCCTCGACTCACATATTTAGCTGCTTGACCATGAACCCATTCCATGAAGCTCTCTGGGCACTTTTCTTGAGCTAATCCGAAGGCCACATGAAGTTTGGTGGTCTGCAACCGCGATTGACTCTGCAGAAAGTTGGCAACCTCTTCGCTGACCTCGCTCTGTCAGTTTACATGGCCTAACACCTGGTGGCCGAGTTGCTGCTGTTCCCAAACATTTCCATTTTCTTATAATACAGCTGACACTTTACTGTGGAATATTTAGGGGCAAGTAAATTTATGACTGGATTTGTTGCCCAGGTGGCATCCTATCACAGTTCCACACTGGAATTCACTGAGCTCCTGAGAGCGACCCATTCTTTCACATGGAAGTGATTGGAACACCTGATTCTGATAATATTGATGGCTGAGCAAATACCTTTGTCAATAGAGTGCATGTATATTACATAACAGACCACAGAACGCTGCTGGGTCTTGCTGCAATAGGCAAATAAGCAACTGCGCCAATCAAAGTCTCCAAAAGTATGTCTCAGTTTCTCCAAATTGCCCTGTAAAGTTGCCCAGATAACGTGCTTACATAAACCTGCACAATTTATAAAACACTGTTTAAAAAAATATTGACTTAATTTAGTTTATTACTGTTTATTCACTTTATAGTGTTCTCGTTTATGTAAAAAAAATCTTTTTTGGAAGCATTTATAGTGGAGCCTGAAAGTTTGTGAAACATTTAAGACTCTTCTATATTTCTGAATGAATATGACCTAAAACATCAACAGATTTGACACCAATCCTATATGAAGATAAAGAAAACCCAGTTAAACAAATAAGACAAAAATATTTTACAAACCCAGTTTGAAAAAAGTTGGGACAAAGTACAAACTATAAATAAAAAACAGAATGCAATAAATTTACAAATGTCAAAAAACTGATATTGTATTCAATATAGAACATAGACAACATATCAAATGTCGAAAGTAAGACATTTTGAAAATTCATGCCAAATATCAGCTCATTTTAAATTTCGTAACAGCAACACATCTTAAAAAAGTTGGGACGGGGCAACAAGAGGCTGGAAAAGTTAAACATACAAAAAAGGAACAGCTGGATGACCAATTGGTAAGAGGTCATCAACATGACTGGCTATAAAAAGGGCATCTTGGAGTGGCAGCGGCTTGGGATGGGAATAGGATCACCAATCACCATAATTCTGCACCAACAAATACTGGAGCAATATCAGAAAGAAGTTCGACAGTGTAAAATTGCAAAGAGTTTGAACATATCATCATCTACAGTCTTTAATATCATCAAAAAATTCTGAAAATCTGGAATAATCTCTGTGCGTAAGGGTCAGGACCAAAAACCATACTGGGTTCCCGTGATCTTTAGGCCCTTAGACAGCACTACATCACATACAGCCATGCTTGTGTATTGGAAATCACAAAATGGGCTCAGGAATATTTCCGTATATTTCCATTCGCCAGAGCCATCTAAATCTCTATTTTAAAGAAGAAGCCATATCTAAACAAGATCCAGAAGCGCAGGCGTCTTCTCTGGGCAAAGGCTCATTTAAACTGAACTGTGGCAAAGAAGAAAACTGTTCTGTGGTCAGACTAAACAAAATTTGTAATTCTTTATAGAAATTAGGGACGCTGTGTGATTCGGACTAAAGAGGAGAAGGACGACCCAAGTTGTTACCAGAGCTTAGTTTCAAAGCCGGCATCTATGGTAGTATGGGGTTGCATTAGTGTGTGTGGCATGAGCGGCTTACACATCTAGAAGGACACCATCAATGCTGAAAGGTATATCCAGTTTCTAGAGCAAGATATGCTCCCATCCAGTTGACGTCTCTTTCAGGGTAGACCTTGCATTTTTCCACATACCACATACTGCATCAATTAGAGCATCATGGCTGCATATAAAAAGGGTCCGGGTACTGAACTGGTCAGCCTGCAGTCCAGATAGAAAACATTTGGAGCATCATGAAATGGAAGATATGACAAAAAACATCTAGGACAGTTGAGAAACTAGAATCCTAAATTAGAAAAAAATGGGTAAATATTCCTATCAATCAACTTGAGCAACTTGCCTCCTCAGTCCCCAGATGTTCACAGACTGGTGTAAGAAGAAAAGGGATTGTCTCATAAACATTAAGAGTAGCCAATGTGAGAGAGATCTTCAGTACTTCAGGGTCATTTTTAAAACGATAACACTACTATACTATAACACGCCTTGCACTTGCAGTGATCTATGTTGATTGGCCATTCCTGGGGAGGCTAACAATAGCCTTGAATTTCTCCATTTGTGCACAATTTATCTGAGTAGGAAATGGTGGCGTACAAACTATTTTGAGATGGGTTTGTAATCTTTTCTAGGCTTTCCGAATCCATAGAAATGTATAAAATCAGCAGCTATCAATATGTTTTTAGTCACACAACAAAGGTTACACATTACTAGGTTTGCATAAACAGACATAACTTCAACCCAATGTCTATGTATGTATAGTGTATGTATGTAAAATCGGGTTAATGTAGCTTAGAGGGCTGAATAATGTAACATTAAAAATCCTTTTGGTGGCTCAGTGGTTCCTTATTTACACTTCAAACAGCCAGGGAAAGGGATCCTACCCATGGGGTATAAGGTAATAAGCACTATTACTTTCCTCCTTTGCTCTATTTCTCTGGCTTTCTTTACAAGCCAAGAGGAAATTCCCTAGTGCTTTAACAATCCTCTTGTTAAATGTACACATGCCTTCTCATCCGAGTTACAGGACAATTACAAAATTGTTCTATCTTGTCCCGTTCTCAAGCTCACTTACAAGCCCATTTACATACACTTTATAATTGGTTTGAATGGTCGGAAAGAGCAATTCTTTGCTTAAAATGTGTTCAGGGCATTAAACATCGAGCTTTACAATGAAGTCATTGTGCTTTGGGTCCTTGATGGATGGAATAATGAAGGTGGTTGGTGTATAAACTGAGCACACTTGCAGCATAAACACTACAACATAAACACTACATGATATTATGCACTGTAGATGACGATATGTTCAAACTCCTTTCTGATAATGCTACACTATTTGTCGGCGCAGAATTAGGGGGATTGGTGATCCTCTTCCCATCTTCTGAGAGCCGCAGCCACTCCAAGATGGTCTTTTATACCCAGTCATGTTCATGCCTTATTGCCAATTTGTGCTCCAGCTGATCCTTTTCTGTACCTTTAACTTCTCCAGCCTCTTATTGCCCCGTTCTAACTTTTTTGAGATGTGTTGCTGACACGAAATTACAAATGAGCCAATATTTGACAAAATGTCCCACTTTCGATATTTGTCTATGTTCTATTGTGAATACAATATCAGTTTTTGACATTTTTAGACTCAGGTTTGTACTTTATAGCACATATTATATACACCAAAGTGCTAAAGAACATGCGGCTATATACAAAAGAGTGCAGATATATGCAAAATGATCACTTGATTTGGAACACCTGGCTAGTGGTATCTGATAAAGGGCCTCAATTAGTGGCTACATCACAACTGCCTCTTACAAGTTGATGATATGTCCATTGCACAGCCGAATGCAATGTTCAAGCTCTGGTAAAAAATACAACTTTGACCACAGATGGATAGTTGGAGCACAGAGGTGGGGTGCCAGTGTTTCAGCAAACAACTGCACTTATGGGCTGTTCTTATACCATGGGAGTAAAAAGCATCAATGAACAACTAACAAACCTCCAGCCAAAAGTCACATATATGCAGTACATATATGTAGTATGTTCGCCAACTTGTGGTGCCCGTTAACAAAGGTCTAAAAGTTGGACCAACATGTTATTAGCCAGATAGTTCATAGTATTTCACTTAGATTTTTACTTAGTACCATTTCAAAGGCGTGCCTTGACTACAAGAATTCCAGCAACAGTGTGAACTTACTAGAGCTGTGTGGCCAATAAAAGACTCAGAGTGTAAATGACCATCATTTTATTGTTTATGCACAACATCATAACAGCTACGGTCACCAAGAGAAACACATTTTTTGGCCAAATGTAGCATGTTTGAAATGCAAATCCTCAAAGACAGCTTCAGTACAGGAGACAATGGATAATAAATCTTGTTAGAATAAACATTTCCTTTTTTGGATAAATAGAGTACGTACTGAAACAAGACTGTTTATCGAAAAGTACAGTATTAATCTTTAATTCGGACCAGGATATATAGCTCTGTTAATCCTATTTATTTTTAACATGGGATTAGTATCCATCTGAAAAATATATGACTAACAGTGTTGGAAGCTACTTTTTAACATTTTAACCACAAAAAGCAACATAATAAATAATATTTAAAAAATTAAAATTAAAATAAATAAACCTTTAAGGTTTGAATACATATTACTCATCCGAAAATATATACCATTACTTAAAAGACTTTAGTATGAGCTCTTATTATGAGAAAATAAAAATACGTACTCAAGTATTTCTGAGTGAACAAACTGAAAATATGAGTTTTTAGACTGGACTACATCCCTGAAACACTTTGCTGGATTCTCAATTATCAATTCAATTAAAACAAGTCTGTCCTTGTTAAGGTTCTACAGTGCACATATTTTCAAACACTGGGGAAAGCTGACTCATTCTTGCAGCCAACTATCACAAAGAGATGAGGGTGTATTTTTTGTATGCAAGTGTTGTAACATATGTTCTTTGCGGCTCTTAATCTTGTCTGTCTGTCCGTTCATCCATAAGTCAGAAACAATAAGTCAGAAACAAATGCAAACTAGAAAGTGCAGTTCCTGCAGAAACTGTGATGTGTGTTGCCCCGGTGCATCCACGGGTATAAATGCAGTCTTTAAGCCTCTGTGACAGTAATGCTAAATGCAGTTAGAATTATGTCAGTATCTCAAATGATGATATCTATGTGTATCTATTTGTATTTTATTCATAAATTAATGTAAATATTTGTTTTACACATTTTTATTTATAACATCTGTAGCCAAAGCAGTTTTTCCCTCTCCTCCCCGTACTGATGTGTGTGCCTTGTCTTTCTGTGTATGAGAAATGGTTGTTGCTGGTTTTCTTGCTAAATATCTCACTAACCACAGTAGGTAGAAAGATGACATTTTGTATATTTACAGTAGAAAGTATCTCTACCGGTTTTTTTTATGTTGTCTCTGAATGAACGTTTAAAATGTTTTAAATACGGTTTCGCATTTAAACAGGATAAAATATGGCGAGTAATGGCGATTGTGCACGATCAACATTCGTGTATTTTACTCTGAAAATATGTGGACCATCACTTGACCAAGACTTTTCTGCAAGAGAGAAGACCTAGTTCTTTGTTATGATGTTAAATATATGTGTTTTAACCAAGAAATTGCAGTTTAGGAAAAAGGTCATTTTAAAGATCTTAGTATTAGTTTTGGGATATAAAATTTAACATAGAGGTCTAGGGGAATATCTCAGGAGATTACAGAGGAGACCGGTCCGTACTATTTAAAGTTTAAATGGCATTTTTAGGTGAAAAAATAATGTTATGAGACAGTGTTTAAAAAAGTTTGATCTTTTAAACATCAATTAAACAGAGGGTCTGTAATCTGACATAACGGGTCAGACTGGCACTGGGTCTGATCATGTCAAATTTTGTGTTTCTAGCTCAAAAATTGACTGAGTTATGGCAGTTTGAATATCTCCGCAATGCTAAGTCAATGGGAAAATTTGGGCACAACGGGCACCCGGTTAGAGATATCTTTTAACTGTATACAAGCACACTTTTCCTAAATGTTCCCGGCCATTTTGATATGTGACTCGTGTAATCCCTCATTAACTATAGGAGGAGAAATGCACGCTCAAGTGGGTGGAATAATAATAATAATAAACAATATGTGTTTGCAACACACATAATAATAATAATAATAATAAACAATATGTGTTTGCAACACACATAATAATAATAATAATAATAATAAACAATATGTATACGAAGAGGGATGTGTGTGTTTGCAACACACAATTAAATACAATGCTTACAATTTATTGTAACATTTATTTGACTGGTCGGTGTGAACCTGAGAATTTTCATTAGTTTTGTTCTGGTCAGCTTAATTTCATGCACTAATTAACATCCATTGATCCATTGTATGCTTCGTTTAGACTGTTATCATCAATAGGACTACAACAAAACATGACAACAATTGGTACAAGAGGTAAATGCTTAACCCTCACAGCATTCTTGGAAATGAGTTCCCAGTCTTAATTGCCGAAATGGAAGTTAATTAACAGATAAAGTCTATAGACAAAACAGGAAATTTGTAGCAAGATATGAAAACTGCTGCTCACAAACACTCTCTATGTAATCTGACTGAGCTTGAGCTGTTTTGCAAAGAATTCGCAAAAATGTGAGTCATTAGATGTGCAAAGCTGGTAGAGACATCTCCTAAAACACTTGCAGCTGCAATTGCAGCAAAAGTTGGTTCCATGAAGTATTGAATCAGGGGGGCTTCATACTTTTGCCCAGAACACTATTCAGTTTTTTATTTGTAAAAAAAATGTTTTGAATCATGTATCATTTTCTTTCCACTTTGTGTTTGTCTTACACATTAAATTCCAATGAAATATATTTATGTTTGTGGTTGTAATGTAACAAAATATGGAAAGGTTCAAAGGGGTATGAATACTTTTGCAAGCCACTATATCTCAGCTACTTCCTGTCCCCAAGTAAATGAAAGCAACACTGTGTTTATATACAGGGGTTAGGCAAAGAAACTGAAACACCTGTCATTTTAGTGTGGGAGGTTTTATGGCTAAATTGGACAAGCCTGGTGGCCAATCTTCATTA
>JAOUQV010000025.1:6808054-6818333 GCA_028565295.1 Aspidoras spilotus | reverse complement strand
AAGGGAAACCCATACATTTTAGAAACTATGTTACCTGTTTGTTGGCTCTGTGATAATAGCTAGCATGGGCACCTCCTTTACCAGCATTTAATGTAGCGACCCAGTTGGGACCTGGAATAAAATCGAGAAATCTTAATGAAAGAATCCAGAAGCAATGGTGATGGTCTTAGAAGAACTATGGCAGGGATGCTTTGTAAAAACTTACCTGGTAATTTACTTATAAAACCAAATAATAATTTCAATTACTGTTTAAGGGAAAATCACAGCAAATAATGACTTACTTTAGTGTATTATCATTTACTGATCTTTAAGTTGTTTTCTTTAATGTCGAAACATATTCAATATTTTGAAAGCATCTTTAGAATGTGGCCAACATTTTCCCCACTAACCTGAGTATTGTCCAGCCAGTGTGAGGATGGCACCTTCTTCAGCTCTACCTCGGTGGTAAACCAACTCTCCCCCAAGGACCAGCTGTGGAGAGACACTCTGAAGGAAGTGTGCCACCATGATAACTGTCCATGATAAAAAATAACGTTTATTCATTTATATTCTATACCTATTTAATCCTAGTTTTAGGGTCACATGGAAGCCGGTGCCCACCCGGAAACTCTTGGTGCGTGGGCAGGAACAACTTTAGACAGGGTGCCAAATCCATCATAGGGCACACGTACACAAAAACACACATATTCACACACTAATGGGCAATTTGGAGACACAAATTAACCTATAATGCATGTCTTTGGAATGCAGAAGGAATTTGAGTCGCCCCACGGGTACACAGGCCACAGCACTCTCTACTTCATTACTGTACCACCCGTTAAAAAGATTAATTTTTTTTAAAGAATGACCCAGAATATAAACTTTGAGATATTTAACATGGCATGCACTCTGCATTCATAATGGTGGGTCGCCATATTTCGCCAAAATTTCCTTACATTTGTCTTAAATGTTATTTTCCTGATATGAACTGAACGAAACATTCGTGGTGAATTGTTCGTAGTAGACAATTATTGTAGCAAAATGAAACATGAGATAATATCTGTGAATTATAAAAATCAAATGCATAAGAGGCTGAAAAAGAAGAAAGACTAGCATTGGTCAACGTTCTATCAAGGTTGAGTTTTTAGATTCTCTGCAAAATTTAACAAATAAAGGAATTTATGGAAAAATAATCAGCTACTGGTATTGGAACCACCAAGAATTTTAATACTTTCTTATAGCAGCAATGTAATAAAATGTTTGCATTTTTCATACCACAGCAATTTGGTACAGGTTTATCCGTTTAAAGACATATCAAATTAAATCACATAACAAAATGATGATATCCTGTCATGCCATGTGAAGTTATGCAGTCATGTCACGTGTTGTGTTATGACATGTCATGTCATTTCATGTCATGTTATGTTTTGTGATGTTAAGTGTTATGATTTTATGTCATGTTATGCTGTATTGCAATATGATGTTATTCTTTCTGATGTCATGTGATGTCCTGTTATGTTATGTAATGCAATGTTAGGTTCTGTAATGTATGACATGCTATGAAATGTATTATCTCATGCTATTATGTTATCTTTTGTCCTGCTTCATGATGCCTCACAGCAAGAAGAAATTTGAGCGTGGGGCGACATGTTCTCCCCATGTTCGCGCAGGTTTTTTCCAAGTGCTGCGGTTTCCTTCCGCATTCCAAAGACATGCATGATAGGTTAATTGGTGTCTCTAAATTGCTAGTTTGTGTGTGAATGTGTGTGTTATTGTGTGTCTGTGTAAACTGTATGATGGATTTGTGCCTTGTCTAGGGTTGTTCCTGCCCTCGCACCCAGAGTTCCTGGGTGGGGACCGGCCTCCATGTGACTCTAAAATTTTGATTAAGAGGGTAATTTTGTTACACAAAATTATGTTATGTCACAAAAGCACCTGGTCATGACTAATGTGAGATTAAACTTCAATTTGGATTGTTTTTTAGAAAATAATCACACCAGATTCTCTAAAGATGTCCAGGTTGGCCATAGTGACTGCGCCTGTGAAGTCGCTGCCTCTGTACTCAGTCTCAAACTGCCACGTGACGAACTGCGAGCGCACAGTCTGTAAAAACACAACATTGTTAACTAGAGTTGGCTCAAAACTATTTGAAGGCCTGATCAAACTGAACTGCCACGTTTGTTTTTAATAGACCAGTACACAACCTGAAATACTGCTTTGGCTCGTATTCGGTCACTCAGGTGGAATAAAGAGTGAGAATTTAGGCTGCCGGAGGAATCCATTTCTCCAATCAACATGGGCGAGCCCTGTGAGCAAAGAACCAGTAAGCAAGCAAAGTATTATAAATGTCATTTTTGTATTATTACAATTGTTCAATTATTCTTTTTATATTGAAAATTTCTGTATTTGCATATTTCTTGTTCAAATACAGCAAGAGACATTATTTCAAGCAATAATGAAATGAGCCTCATCTTTAATTGCACAATCCCGCACAAACTGAATTGAGGATGTAATTAAGTCCAGTAGATTTAGGGATGTTGTGCCTTGTGGGCCCAGTTATTGTGATATTTTAAATAAACATATTAGCTTTTAAATATCATATTGTATAATGACATATTTCCAAAAGTATTTGCTCACCCATCCAAACACGGAATCACTGCCATTGCCACAGGTGTATGAAAGCTTCAGCATACCAAGAGATTTGGGACAATTTCATTCTGCCAACTTTGTGGGAACAGTTTGGAGCTGGCTCCTTCCTCTTCCAACATGACTGTGCACTAGTGCACAAACTAAGGTCCATAAAGACGTGGATGACAGAGTCTGGTGTGGATGAACTTGACTGGCCTGCACAGAGCCCTTACCATAACCCGATAGAACATCTTTGGGATGAATTAGAGCGGAGACTGAGAGCCAGGCCTTCTCATCCAACATCAGTGTGTGACCTCACTAAAGCGTTTCTGGAAAAATGGTCAAAAATTCCCATTAACACACTTTTAAACCTTGTGGACAGCTTCCCAGAAGAGTTGAAGCTGTTCTAGCTGCAAAGCGTGGACCAACATCATATTAAACCCTATGGAGTAGGTTATATATGAGTCAAGGCAGGTAAGCGAATACTTTTGGAAATATAGTGTATATAGCAGATGCAACTATCCATAGCAACAGTATATAAATTATAGAATTGTAGAATTTAGCCAATAGCCAATTTAAAGAAGTGAGACTCACATGCTCAATCGAAGGTCTATTTAATTCTGTCGATATATTTGTCTTTGTAAGTATAAATATAGTTTATCTGTTTATTTTTTAGATAAATTGTGAATTTAAGAAACTCAATTAAAATCATATGTTTTTAAATATGATTCAGTGCCTCACTAGCCCCCGGCCTAAGTGAGTATAAGCTTACCTTATCTTTAGTGTCTGTGTCTGACTGCAGATGTTCCACATGGAAGCGGTACATCGAAGGAGCCACTGCACTGATATGGAACGTATGGCTGACCTGAATTGTAATTTCACACAATTAATGCCAGCTTGCAAAATCTTTCACCAATTCCACATTTAAGATAATGTAGCTTTAAAATGTCTGATTTACACAAAACATCATTTATATTTTAACTGAGAAGTATATAAAAGATACTGCAATATGTCTAAACAGTAGCATTTGCACTAGGGTTTTAAAAAGGCTTAAGAAACAAACCTTGAAAAAGCTGCTTAACGTTTTGTTTATGATCATTTTCACTCCTTCGACCTGCTGAGGAAAAACATCTAAACACACACACAATCTGCAGTCATTTCAAATAATAACCCATTTCATAACCACAGTTCAACTCTAGGACAATTAAAAACTGTTTTCTGAAAATAAATTACAGCACAGTGTGATGAAGAGTTGATTATTTTCCAACAAGTGCATGTCCTAAAGTGTTTTATTTCTTTAAAAAATGTAATTAGCCAACGATTAATCATCTGTTTTATTTAAAAAAAAAACTTTTATAATGTTTACAGTTACAATTAACGTAACTAAACCAGTTCCTCTCAAAGTGTTACTATTTAAGGATAACTTTTAAATAATTCAATATAATTGTCCTTCTTCTTCTTCTTTTGGTTTCTACCTTTATCAGGGTACACAACAGCGACTCCATCTTTTTCACCTCACTTATGTCTACATTGACCACATCCATATATCTCCTCTTTGGTCTAACTCTCTAGCTTTTGCCAGCTAAATATCTCTATTATTCAATCATTTTCTTCCGCTTAATCCACAAGAGGTCACGGGCCACGCAGCAACTCTGGGCGCAAAAGCAGCAGTAATGCTAGACAGGGTGCCAATCCATCATAGGGGACATACACACACAGATTCACACAGTAAGGGTCACTTTAAAGACACCGATTAACCTAGGAATGCATGCGGGAGAAAAACCAGAATGCCTGGAGTAAACCAGCACAAACACGGGGAGAAAATGCAAACTCTACACAGAAATTTCCCAGGGCGCCCCACCCCGGGGATCAACCCGCTTCCTTTTTGTTTTATGTTTTTGGTCTGTATTGTAATTTATTTGTTGTAAAAGTAATTTTTGGGATTTTAAAATAATTAGTTACTTGCTCAATTATAATGAACTTCGTAATACACTATATTTCCAAAAGTATTTGTTCACCCATCCAAATATAAGAATCAGGTGTTCATCACTTCCATGACCACAGGTGTATGAATGCTTCAGCATACCAAGACATTTCTATGCTCCCAACTTTGTCGGAACAGTTTAAGGCTGACATCTTCCTCGTCCAACATGACTGTGCACCAGCACAAATCAAGTTCATAATAACATGGACGAGAGGATCTGGTGTGGATTAACTTGACTGGCCTTAACCTGACAGAACACCTTTGGGATGAATTATAGCGGGGACTGAGAGCCAGTCCTTCTCCTCCAACAATGTGTGACCCCACAAAATGCATGGAAGAATGGTCAAAAATTCCCACAAACACAAACCTAAACTTTATAGATTGTAGATATATATTAGCTCATATTTGAGTCAAAGCAGGTGAGCAAATACTTTTGTCAATATAGTGTATAAAAATCTTTATTATAAAGAATATTAAATGTTACCAGGTACCTAAGATTTTCTTACAGTGCTGAAGTTTGTAGGTATTTGTTATTCCACTTATAACACCTTCTTTCCAATCATAATTAATCATCTCTATGAATTATGGTTTCACATGCTTCACAGTGAACGCTTCTGCTGAATTTTTTTACCTTTGCAGCTCCGATGAAGGCCGTCAAAGCTGCCTGGGTTTGGAAGTTTTCCATCTCTTTTGTCCCAGCGTGACTGGGGTCTGTCCTGGGGGAAAGGGGAATTCTGGCGCCCAGGGCGAGATGACATAGCCAAGACGCTACCCATGAGGAGACACTTCCAGCCTGATCTGGCCAAATTATCTGTTGCTTTCTTAAAGAATTAATTTGCAGATATTTACGCATGCATGTATAAAATAAATAAAATAAAGAACTTGCATGCTTAAATATCTGCAAATCATACATTATATATATAGTATTTAATTATATATATGTAGTATTTCGGGGGAAAAATAAATAGAATAAATAGACAAAGCCAAAGATTATTATAATTATAATCCATGACATAAAAATCTTAAAAGTTATCTATATGACTGTCCATCTGACATAATATAACACATGTGCACTGATTTGTATCACTTACTGTTTTTTTTCATGGAGTCTGTAAACACCGCCTGAATCACGTTATAACATTTATTACAGTTTTTTTTTAAAAACAAGATTGGTTTGGGTACAAAAATATCGAATAATAGAAATGATGTTTAAAGGATGCTGTGGGATACAGGATGCAGAATACTCAAATAGAACGCAGCTATTACTGTTTAATCTCAATTGAATATAGTTCTTAAAAAGTAGTGCACTATTTTTGGTGCTTAATCCTTCTTGTCAATACGATGTAGTGCACTAATATAAGAAACGTATAAGACTGTTTAGGATGCGGCCCAATTAAATAGCCTGACGACCAGACGTCGGGTGTTACTACAAAATATTCTCGACAAAACAATCGCTCTCTAAATTAGATTCCGGTTTTCAACACAAAAAAATAAAAATTAAAAAGTTTTAAAAATTACATCGCATTTTAATCGATGCATAAATCGAAATAATAAACATATCTGAAAAAAACATTTTACGCCCTGAATTTCGTTACGAAAATACGCTTTATAAACATACACGTTATTTCTAGTATACGCTGACGTCACAACTATCACGCCCCTTACTTCCGGCTGCCTGTACTTTACTGTCAACATGGCAGATGAAGCCACTAGGAAAATAGTTTCTCAAATACCGCTTTTAAAAACCAATTCTGGACCGAGAGATAAGGAACTATGGGTGCAAAGACTACGAGAGGAATATTTGTCTCTAATTAAAGTAAGACACTTGATTTTAGCTAATACATTTGCTGTATTTAGATAATCCATACGTGTCATTATTACTGTACATATTGTTAAATGTATACTTTGTTAAATTTCTCTTTACGTCCATGCGTTTCAGTATGTTGAAAACAACAAAGCTGCTGATAATGACTGGTTTCGTCTAGAATCTAATAAAGAGGGCACAAGGTAAGATAGGGTTCTGTTCTGAAGGTACTTCCACTAGAATAAAATATTGCCGTAATTCAAAGACGTAAATTTACACAGTGGCCAATAATAATACATATATTTATTATTATTATTATATTACACTCTTTATACAACCATAGTTTTAAGTGCATGATGGGATCATTTTAATAAAAGAATTAAAGAATCAGATAAAACACAATTCTTGATTAAAATAAATGCATACATAACAGAAAAACAGGTGAGACAAGTCTGGGAATTGTTGTGTGGAGTTTGCACATTCTTCCTGCTTCGGAAGGTTAGGTTTTCTCCAGGTGTTCCTGTTTTCTCCTTTTCAAATATATGCATGTGAGGTTAAATGTTATACCTCTAAAGTGGCCCGTAGTCTGATAATATGTTTGTGGGACTGTGTGTGTTCCCTATGATGGATTGGCGACCTGTCTAGGGTTATTCCTGTCCAGAGTTGCCGGTGTGGGCTGGCCCGTGACCCTGTGTGGATAAAGTGGAAGAAAATGTTATTCTCTAAAGATGGTCCTAAGTATCTTTTTAAAAGTGTATAATAGAAAATTCAAGGGAGACTAGCAGCTCTTGGGACAGAAGCTGTTCAAGCATTTCTCCATGTACTTGTCGAACATTTTGCATCGGGTGAATAGTGCATTGGCACAAGGTAAAAATTTATGATAAGGACTTTGGGTGTAGCGCTTTGGCATGAGGTAATCAAGTATGGTTAGTTAGCTGTAATAATCACCATAATCACATTCAGAGTCCTATTCTGAGACACCTAGGGGATCTGAGATTATTACTGTTCAGAAATGACTGTTAGATTATTCCATGTGTTTGGTCTTGACATAGACGATCAATGTAAAATCACGCTAGCTGATTAGTTTAGTTACATGATATTCAGCATACATTATATCACATTTATTAAAAATCAATAAAAAGTAACTCTTCTTTGCAGGTGGTTTGGAAAATGCTGGTACATCCATGAGCTTCTGAAGTATGAATTTGACTTGGAATTTGATGTACGTACATCTAACCTGAAATCCACAACACATATACAGTACTGTGCAAACATCTTAAGCATCCAATTATTTTTTATACACATCTTATAGATGTCTATTTATATGAGTCAGTGCCATAAACATATATATTAAAATGCATTTGGCAGCGCATTATGTCAAGCATGTCATATCTGAATTTTAGTGAGCCTGAAGTTAGGAATTAGTATTTCAAATGAATGTATTTAAACCCAGTGGAAGGATTAAATAATTAAAATGGACGGAATAAAATCAAAGTGCTTTACAATTAAAATAAACTGATAAGTATAATTAAGTCAAATAATCAAATAAAAAGAGATTAAATCATTTACCCGGAAACCTTTCATTTTACCTTTCAATAATAAACAACTTTTTATAGTATCTGATCATTCTGCTGACAGTTCATATCTTAAGTAAACTTTTATCTTCGATGTACAGTTTTACAATTTACTTTTCTGTAAATTCTGGTAGTCTGGATCTGACTCACTCTTATACACCTTCAGTATAAAAGTTATGTTCTTAATGTCTGTGTTATCCAGTTGGTTCTAAGTGAATTTTTATTTCCACAAACTTCTTTTTTACTTCCGTTAATTTCCGTTAATATACCATTTAGAGTTTTTCTTTTATCTAGAAACGTATTCATTGTTAAAGCCAGCGTCAATTAACACATGACTTTTGTACAGTACTGTAGAGCTTTAAAATATATTTTAAAATATGGGACCTTCATCATACCCTTTTTAATTCAACTTAAAATTTAAGATTCCAGTCACATATCCTGCTACGGCACCGGAAGTGGCAATCCCTGAACTAGATGGCAAGACGGCGAAGATGTACAGGTCAGGTTTTAGTTTTTATTTGCCTCTGCCTATATTTCTTAATCTAAACTTGATAAATTAGATTTTCTTTTTTTCTGTTTTTAGAGGTGGTAAGATCTGCTTGACAGATCACTTCAAACCATTGTGGGCAAGGAATGTGCCAAAGTTTGGACTGGCTCATCTAATTGCCCTGGGAGTAAGTGTGACGACATGTATTTGAGCAATTTAAAGTCATTGTGTATGTAATGTGGTGCTGATGTCATACAATTTGCTGTTTTCAGCTCGGACCCTGGCTTGCCGTGGAGATCCCGGACCTCATTGCAAAAGGGATAATACAACACAAAGAGCAGCAGGGCAGCTGAGTATATGAAATGATGAACTACCTGTCTCACCTTCTTAACCGACTAAATGAACTGGCTGGGAATGATATGCGTGCACACACAAACAGAAATACTGTACAGTTTGACTTAAAACTCATCCACACAAGGATTGTTAAAGCACCGGTCAACTTATTGTTAATTAAAAATGTCTATGTCCTATGTGTCTTCAACCCTGAAGCACTGGTATACCGTTAAATAAATAAAAATGGAAATATACTGTATGTGTTACTCAGAATGTCCAATATTGCTAATTAATCATCTAAATTTTAAGGGGGACATTGGTTATTGAATTACATTCAATATTGGAAATACGCAAACCAGTCTACATACAGTGTTGCACAGATTTTTCAATACTTGATCAGATTGTCACAAAAGTATATATAGTATATTTATAGTGTATACACTATAAAGAGAACCAAATCAGACAAATGATACAGAAAGATTTCACTTTGCCATTTATATATTGAGGGAACTGTTACACATCTGAGTGGCAAAAATATGTTAACCTTTAGTATTAGCAGATCATTTAATAGTGAACTTTGAGTCAGGTGTCAATAAATGGGATGGAAATCTGGTGCAAGTTGGTGCCCTGTTTTGTTTACAAATGCACAAATTCCCCCTTATCCAAACCGTTTTGAATTGCACATATGCAAATAAAATTATGTGCAGTATCCCAGTTTCTCATGACGTTCGTGACATAATGTTTTATAACCATGTTCCTGTCATTAGAATAGCCACTGGTTCTAAGGTTAACGTTAAACAATAAATAAATAAACATAATGGAATCTATAAAATCATACACAGGACCAAACAATTGTAGGTGTTCTTATTACCTCTGCATAATTGAGTCAGTATAGCTATTTTTTTTTTTTTTTCATATCTTTTTCATAAAAGATAAAGAAAGTCACCCAAAAATGTTTGCATGTCAATAAATAAAGCAGCAAATTGTATAGAAGATCAACTTCAGCAAAAAAACAAGATAAAGACGGCTGGAGGAAAAAGTGAAGCAATCAAAATCTCCAGAGAAATTGTGCCAGATTCTCATTGACACTCAGTAAATAGGCAAATGCAAAGCAGAAGATGCCTCCAAAAATAATAAATATGTTTCTGCATGAAATAAACCATTAGAAAATACACTGCCTAGTCAAAAAAAATCACCACCAAAAAATGGAACACACTAATATTTTGTTGGACCACCTTTAGCTTTGATCAATGCATGCATTTGCTGTGGCATTGTTTCGATAAGCTTTTGCAATGTCACAAGACTTATTTATGTCCAGTGTTTCATTAATTTGTCACCAAGATCTTGCATTGATCTTGAGTCTGACTGCTGTGCAAAGCCTTTTCCAGAACACCCTAAATATTCTCAGTGGGGTTAAGATCTGTACTCTGTGGTGGCCAATCCATGTGTGACAATGATGTCTCATGGTCCCTGAACCACTCTATCTCACA
>JAOUQV010000025.1:6750721-6764798 GCA_028565295.1 Aspidoras spilotus | reverse complement strand
AGCTCTGCTTCCTGTCTCTTAGTCAGTGCCACTGTCTCCAAGCCATACAACAAGTCTGGTCTCACTACTCTCTTATAGACCTTTTCTTTTACTTTTGCTGCAAACCTTTTGTCACACCCTGACACTTTTCTCCATCCACTCCAAAAGCTATTCAAGCTTTAAAAGGGAAATAAGAAAAGTATCTGATTTGGTATTGTAATAGTATTGAAATTTTAATATTTCAAAAGTATCATATCGTATTTCTTAGTATCGTGACAACACTAGGTTGGAGAACCAAATATTAAGACTGACTGTGTGTTGAAATCTATTTCTTTCCTATTTTAATGTTTTTTTATATGTTTTGTTGAGTGCTGGACATGTTCTATCTGGGTTGATGCTATTGTTACCAAAACTGACATATACAAAACAAATCGAATTTAGAGAACATGCCAATTAATCATTCAGACCTTATTACCAAGGTATATACCATGGATGGTATAGATTGAAATGTCTGTATGCCTCACAGAGGGCGTTTCACATATACTTATATTTTCTAGTTACTGCTTCGTCAGTATAGCCAGTTATTTCACCACAGTAGTAACTTTACAGTCAGTGTCTCTCAAAGAGCTCTAGAAAATTCATGTCGGTAAGTAAACTTCAAAGAAGCTAAAGAATGCATTCAAATGGATGCTTAATCATACATGAACATGAGGAAAAAGAATATCATGAAATAGAAAAAAACAAGGAGACTATAGCAATGAGTGATTGATCTCCTACTAGTCTTCTCCATTCTGTATAATAATTTACACACACAGACACACATTACTTCTGCTTCACTAACTTTTGCTCTCTCGTAAAACAATAAAACATCCAACCTCGACATTAACCTTCTGCATTTACAATCGTTTGAGGAAAGCTAAAAAGCCTGTAGTGTGTCTATGAAGTTTATTCTGTCCATATAAAAGGTCATCTGGATCAGCCAGCCAGAGAAAATTTTGACACTAACCTCACGCTCACATAAATGCGCACTCAGCAATGCAGAATCTTCATAAAAGCTTTGCGGAACTCAACGTTGAAAGTGGTGTATATGATGGGGTTGACAGCACTGTTCACGTATCCCAGCCAGGTGAAGGCATTGTACATTTCCAGAGGCACGTAGCAACTAGCACAGTGAGTCTTCAAGATGTGAGTGATGAAGAAGGGCAGCCAGCATATAATGAAAACACCTTCAAGAAAGACACTAGAATGTAATTCAAAAACATGTATGGTAAGAACTCTGAATGATGTCTATATAAAAAAAACTGAGGCAGATTTATTCTGACAGTAAAATAATTTCTATCTACAGATGAGAATTTTCCTAGAAATAAGACACACTCGCTGTATTAAAGAAAAATATACACTCTTCGGATATGTCAATTAGATACACTTATAATGTTGAAAAATCATGGGGGAAACATGTCAGAATCTCAGCGACCTACAGAATATGCTCATCTTCTGGGAGTCTTACATTCACATGAGTCTCAAGAGATTACCTAGTACAGTATGAGAAACAGTTCTGTGGTAGTTAAGGGCTTATGGGCTTTAGCAGACTAGATGGCACATGTACAAACCCAAGTTGGGACAAAGAACAAATTGTAAATAAAAACAGAATGCAATTATGTGTAAGTTTAAAAATTCCATATTTTATTCAGAATAAAACATTGATGACATATCAACTATTTCAACTGAAGAAAAACTATCATTTAAAGAGAAAAAATAAGTTTGTAACAATCTCAAAACACATCTTAAAAAAGTTGGGACAAGGCCATGTTTACCACTCTGAGACATCCCCTTTTCTCTTTACAATAGTCTGTAAACGTCTGGGGACTGAGGAGACAACTTTTTCAGCCTTTTATTGCCCCGTCCCAATGTTTTTGAGATGTGTTGCTGTCAAATTTTAAACGAGCCACTATTTGACATAAAATTTCCAAATGTCTCACTTTTGACATTTGATGTTTTATATGTTCTATTGTGAATACACAATAATCATTTTTTTAGATTTATAAATTATTGCATTTCGTTTTTATTTACAATTTGTACTTTTTTGGAATCGGGTTTGTAACATTAGAAAACACTCTTTATAAGGAGTGCTGAAGACTAAGGACGCTTTTTCCTGTCGAGACTAGTAGTCTACATTTCTACTTCCTCTCACGGTGCACAGTCCCTTCACAAACTATTGTGTGTTTAGTGTTTCCAGCACTGAAGAAGTCTCCATCAGTAAGACAGACAGCTGAGATGACAGCTGAGGCCTGAGCCTCATCTCCTCCTCAGGCTCCTCATCAACATGGCAGAAAGATTCCCACTTTTGAACCCCCTAGATAGTTGGTCCAAGGCAGTGGATCTCCGCCAGTGTGTTGTCTTACCCTGTATATCATGTTGTATTTTCCCACTCTGTGTTTCCCCTCTCTGGTTTTCTTGTGTGTTTCTTGTCAATATACTAATTTAAGCATTTCCAATCTGCCCAGACATTCAAAGTCAAGCCTCTTAGGTTTACACAGTTTGAGAAACTCTTAGTGGATGACAGAAGGGTTTGAGCTAAAAATGTAATGACAGTAAACAGAAAAGCATTACGCAACCTTTAATGTTTTAACATAAATTTTAAGTAACCTGGACACAGCTTCCTACAAACTGTAAAAAAAGGTTTGTTGTAGGCAGAAGGATTTTTCTAAAATCCTCAATTCTGGAAAAAGATTTTTGTAATATTTGACAACCTGACATTTGACGGAAACTCCCACACTGTTATACAAATCTGTCCATCTCTGAGTCTATCTCTAACATGAAACTGGATACAGTTTATTCATGATGTGACTTACAAAGGGTTTAAACTGATTGCTTACCAAGAACAATGGCAAGCATCTGTGTGGCTTTCTTCTCCTTTTGTTGTGAAAACTTTCGCTTGCTCATGGGCTTTGGGACATTTGTGCGAGTCTTGCCATTTGTCAGGTTCTGTGTTTCAAATGCTTTGGCCCCCACTGGCATCTGGGTTTCTTTGGCATGTCCGTTCTTCTCATCGAAACTGGGCTGCCACTCATCTTGCAAGGGTGAAGCATGACTCTGACTTGCCATCACAGATTCAGCAGAAGAACGTGCTAGCTTTAACTTTTCTAGAGGACTGGGGCTGGTCATGAGCCCGCCCTCTGTACTGTTGTCCTGCTGCCTTACCTCCTTTATCAGCAGCTGTGAAAGAAAGTCACAGAGTCTACTTACTTGGTTTAAATAATGACCTTGGTTTAAATAATGTCTTGTACTTAGATTAGAGGAAGAAGCACAAACATAATTTTATAATTATATCTATCTAGGAGACATGAACACTTATCCTGATTTAAAATGTAATGCTTTCAAGTGAGGCACACAGTGAAGGTTAATATCATCATATATTTTTTCATATTTTCCAGTGAATATCTCTCTACTGACGCAATTTGTAGAATTTTAAACAGTAGTTCATGATTGAAGACATGGTATTGTAATGTTGCCTTAATGAAAGTGCTTTTATTTCATTGGATCCATTTTGGAGCATTGCATTGTGTTAGTAGTCTAGTTTTGGGCCTGTTTGTCAGGTTTAATATATAAGCTAACAACAGTTTATAAGATAACAAAAAAGATTTTAAAAAGTGACTACAACCAGTATAATAAAACAGTGTAAATGCACACGTTTGGTTAGGGATGCACACGTTTGGTTAGGGATGCACACGTTTGGTTAAGGATTCACACTTTTGGAGGTGCAAGTCATGTTTAGGTGTTCTTGAGATCTTCACTTGGTGGGCTAGTTAGGGAAAAAGTCCAGGGCCGTATTTTGGTCCCAGTCTGACCCTGGTGCCAGTCTTTCAGCAACAAACATCCAATAAGAGGTCACAGGGCAGTCAGCCATTAAACATTAAGCATACCTGTTATTATTCAGATTTTTCTAATCCACCCAATCGTTCAGTGTGTATATAGAAGTATACAAAACCAAATTTATGTGGAATTTATGTGAAATAGAACTTTTAAATTGTTCCCAAAAGTCATTTAAAACAAAGACTTTAAATATAGAATAGGTACAGGAATCTAAGTGTATATGGAGCGAAGAACCAGCTCACATACTGTTTTCTTGTTTTTGGCAGGCAGGTTCCCATTGGTCTTTACAATAACTGTGCAGAGTTTCACATCCTCGGGGTGGGTACATTTCTCCTGAAATAAGGACAATAAAGAGCAGGTGTTTCATATGTTAGGGAGCATTAGAATTTATTTTTCTTTAAATTGCTACAAAGCATTTTTTTCATATGGTTATGAAACTAATTCAATGTACAAAATACTAAAAGTATGGGATTTATCTTGCTCAGAAAATGCTCTATAAAGTGTCAAAACTGTGAAAAAAAGCTAGTTAGGTAATTATTAACAATCAGGTAAAAACAATACAATTAGCACACCACTGTAGGTCCTCTTGTAAACAAAACAAATAAAAAAATAGGATTTATAGCATATCTAACCTTTGATTATTGGGTGGGTATGTGTCTCGTTTGCATTTATTCTTGTCAAAATCTCCTTTGGGGAGCCAGTTGTGCTTCTCAAAAGAGATGTGGTTGTGATTTTATGCAGTAATTCTTTTATCTATTTATTTTCCTCAATTAAAAACATGGCAGTAATTAACATTAATACTTGTTATGAAAACATAATGACTACTATGGCCTTGAAAATTGCCTGTAATTGTCTGAGGGGGCTTGATTTTCCCAGCCTTAATGGCAGTACGTTGTATGCTGTCTGCTGCATAATTCATATTCACTTTGCCCCAGGCTAAATGCCTCATAAAATAATGACAAATACACAAGGGGAATGCTAACAAAAAGGCACATAGTGTCACTGATGTGCTTTAGCTACCTCTGAGTAGTTACCATGCATCATTTATCCATTAGCTTGTATGGTGCCTTGAGTACCTCACTGAAGACATTGAGCTTCTCGACTACTAAATTGCATTCATGGGTCAAAGAGCTTTGCAGTTCCTCTATAACTCACTGAACTGAATGTGTGCTGATAAAACTTTTCCCCCCAAGGTCTCTTAGGCAATATGAAATCTCAAAAGCAAAATATTTTGAACATTCACTTCACACTTCACTTTTCTACATTCTATTTAGCATGCTGAAAACCTGCCATACAATTCCATATAATAAGTAACTGCAAAAACACTAAATTCTGTCTGGAAAACAGCCCTTGGAATTAACCACAGTTGCTAAAATAATTCAGTAGATCAGCTACTTAAACAAGCTGTAGATATGAGCGGCAGGATCACAAGATGTGCATCACACCTTGAGAGGAATCTGAGGTTCCCCCTCCGCTCTCTGGCAGCTGCGCTTGGTGTTCACTCTTTTCCGACGCTTGCGCAGTACCACATAGATCTGCACGTAGACTAGAAGTGTGATGATAAAGGGCACATAGAAGGACATAATAGAGGAGTACACCACAAAGGCTGGGTTGGCGATCTCGCACACGGTATCATCACGTGTTGCTAAGGGAGAAGAGAACAAAACATACATTTTTACCTTGTTGTAAAGATGTAAAGATGACATGTTTATTTCAAGATATTGTTATTATTTAAAATGACATCTTTGTCATTTCAAACAATTATTTATTTATTCTGACTTAATGTTTTGTTATTTCAAGATAGTGTCAATTTTATTTTACTTTAGTCACTCATTTCAAGATTTTGTCTGATGATTATAACATTTTCAAGATGGCAGTACCTAATTGTTTTGTTTATGTGGCTTATTATTTCATGTTCGTGTCAAAATATAATTATTTTGATTTGTGATATATTTCATATATTGTGTATATATATATTGTGCATATGTAATATATATTTTTATATTTTGTGTATATATATTTTCTTTCATCCAAAATTCCAATATTTTGCCATATTGTCATTACATTGATTTTGTGAATTTATGTTTCAAGTTGTCTCAATATGCCATTGGCTCATTATTTTAAAACTGGTGGCGATGGCGACCCCTGAAGAATGGAGATGCCGAAAGAAGAAGAAGAAGAATGCTATTAGAGACTAGAATTGTGCGCAAATGCAAACATCATGTAAACGTCATTGCCATTTCAGCCTTTGGTATTTTACAATGGGTGGTGGGACAGTGGTACAGTGTATTCAAAAAAAATGTGTAAAGTCTCATTACTGTGGCAGATCGATGGGAAAATGTCATCGGTGAGTTTAAGAAAGGTGGCTAACAGTAAAAAAAATCAAAGGAGACCATGAGATTAACACTGTGCATGTGTGTGTTTCAGTAAATAAAGCACATGCTTTTTGTTTAAAATATGGAAAAGGAAGTGGCTTATCTATACAGTAAAAAATCTAAGACCCGACCTTAAGTGAATCCAGCTGCTTGCTAAAAATGAGCTCGTTTAATTTCAGTGCTCACGATTACGGCACATCAGACCCTAAGGGTATTTGCATAATCCACATAGCCAGGTGCTTGAAACTGCATATTATGGAAAATGCAAGAAAAAAAATTTAAAGGAAATACCTGTGTTGTTTAGCCCAAACAGAAGAGGGCAGGAGATGGCAAATGACAAAACCCAAACCACCGAGATCATAACAGTGACACGACGCTTGGAACTGTACCGAGTGTTGTACAATAGTGGCATGGCAACAGCGGTGTATCTGCAGAAGTGAAAGAAGGAAAGGAGGACGGAAGACAAAAAGTGTGCCAGAAAGACAGTGGACAAAAACAACAACATACAGATGTGCTGTGACAGCAGTGACAGAATAGCTACCTTTTGTTTTAAGGTTTTATTTCATTAAAATGAAATAAAATGTCTGTCATACCACAGACAGCAATGACGGCGCAGCAAATCTATAAAGTCAATCCTGTGCAGTCACCTGCTGTTTTCATTTATTACCCAAGCAACAATCAGAAATTCGAGTGCAACTTTTATACGCTCAGTACAATCATTTTCAATCTCTTGTCCTCGTTGGCAAACAAAAACCTCTTGATCTGCAATCTGCACATCATTTAGTAAAGCCGTTTCTCAGGATTGATGGCAATTTCATGGCAGACCTACCTGTCAATACTAATTGCACACAGATTAAGGATGCTGGCTGTGCACATCATGACATCCAGAGTGACGAAAATGTCACAGTGAATTTTGCTAAAGCGCCACTCGCCCACCACCTGAAACACACATACACACACACAATGAACGAAATTACTGCTGAGAAATATAATATTTAAGACATTTGATGAGATCAAATATACAATAAATAAACGACCAATAATTTAAAGTGGTTACACGTTTTTAGCTTATTGCTTTGATGTCACTTTTCTGTTCTTGTCACTTGCTATTTCAAGACTGTCATTGCCATTATTCCATATATATTATTATTATTTTATATTTATTATTATATTATTATATTTAGTAGTATGGTGTAGGGCCTCCTTTTGCGGCCAATACAGCGTCAATTCGTCTTGGGAATAACAAATACAAGTCTGTGATGCTGGTGGAGGAAAACGTTTCCCATAATGTTGTGTGCATTGCAATATTTTGAGCAAAACTGTGCTCTTACCCTGCTAATTGAACCTTCACTTGAACCTTCAATTGAACCTTAATGAAGATTGGCCACCAGGCTTGTCCAATTTAGCCATGAAATCTCCCACACTAAAATGACAGGTGTTTCAGTTTCATTGTCTCACCCCTGTACATATATATACTTCACATCATAGACTGGTGTGCTACTTAATCATATAAAAACTAGTTTGATCTATTTTTTCCTGGTCCATATTCAAGAAAATCCCCTGAGGTTAAAAACCCCTATAAAAACACTTCCTCGAAGGCTTATTTAAAAGACTAATCTTCCAACATTGAAATCTATCTATCTATCTATCTATCTATCTATCTATCTATCTATCTATCTATCTATCTATCGAGAAAATAAAGATGAAAAATAACTCTAGCATCTTTTACATGAAATGCGAATACTGAACATTGCTGCTGACTTTTTCAGAATGGCCAAACACATTAAAAGTTTTGCAGGTAAAGGAAAACAATCATGCTTGATCTGGTTTTATGGCATCTATTCAATTTCTTCAATTTTATTTATAAAGTGCTTTTAACAATGGACATTGTCCCAAAGCAGCTTTACAGAAAACGTTTTATCCCAGATGAGAAAGCCGGTGGCAATAGCGACGGTGGCAAAGAAAACTCCCTGTATCTGGCAGTTTGCTTTATGTTGCATTTCATTATCTAAGATGGTGAGTCCAAAATTATCCTTCGTGCAAGTCATTGATTATTGCTGAGGCAGAGCCATGGATTATTTGTCACATAATCCATTGTCACTCATCTTAATGTTGTTATCACTGTTTGTTGTCATCACTCAATGTTGACCATCAGACGTTTCACAGAAACCAAACTTGTATAATGGACCAGTTAAGACATGCTTTGTCCTTTCATGCATGATGGTCCTTTATTGAAGAGGCCTATCATAAAGAGTAACAAATTGGCTGTGTCACATAATTTTCCTATTATAGTTTTTGTCAGCCAGCTTACAAGTTTCTTCTTTATTGTATAACTATCGCCATTTTAGTACCCATGGATATTTATGACTGGAACAAGGTTACTTAAATCACAACGTTATATTTCTACACAAGGCTGCATCCATATTATACAAGCCAGAGAGGGGAAAAAATTGCCATCTCCAATTTGCTGTAGCATATGTTTTTGTACTGCGGCATGAAACCTGGAACACCCAAAATAAACCAAGAAGGGAGAACATGCAACCTCCTCACAGAAATTACCCAGGCCGCCCGCCAGGGGATCAAACGCAGAACCTTCATGCTGTGTGGTGAGAGCAATACCCACTGCAGCCTATCTTGAAAGACATATAATTCATATATCACGCTTCACATCACTAACCTGCTACGCAACAACTGACTGACAACTGCTCATTTTCTCTCACTGTTTCTACTATAGATTGTATTGCACACATTTGAATCCTTACATGAAATATCTTAGTGTTTATCTTTATTTGAGCAAAATGAGATTAATTTGATTATTTCATGTAGGCTCTGAAGTGTATTCAGGGAAATCATCAGGCACAATTATATGGTCCTGTCCTATCAAAAGCAAAGATATTCAGCAGGCTGAAGAGACCATTTCACTACTATGTCCTGTCAAACATAAAACGCTTATGTACCTGGGGGGATAAGGAACCAGTTTTATTACCTGCGTGCACACAGCTTTCATAGCAAGGCATTACTCAGACAATACAAACAGTAAAAACATGCCTGAGGCCAAGTTTTGAGCACTTGAATCAAGAATAATGTGGAAAGGGTAACAACAAAAGCAGATGGATGAATGGCAGCATTTGCCCTAGGGTTGAAAAGCCTGCTGGAGTTTTGCTGAATGTATGAATTGTGTGTGTAGGGGTGTAAGCTGTTATGACTGTATATGCTTTGAGCTCAGCTTCAGTCACTTACTGCCTTCCTTGTTATCACTCACACCTGCTGTCTTTTTGTGTCTTTCCTATAAGTGCATCATAAACAATGATCTCTGTTTTTTTAGTTTATGTGACTTCCCATTAAGGATGCACTGACACCTAGTAACATATTTAGTATTAATCAATCAGGAATGTCATATAACATTTTATTTATCGGTTATACTATTAAATGTTATATTTTATCAAAATGCCAAGTCCATGCATTCTGCTACTGAATGCTTTAATGCTTTAACCAATCACAACTGATCATCAAGAGCAAACTACTGGGTTACTGCTGCTATTTTTACCCACCCAGATTTATTTATATCCAGTATTTTCTGTAATAAACTATTATGTTTTAAGACTTGGTCTTGCAGATTTTTTATCTACGACACTGAGCCTTCATTGGCTTCCTGTAGCTGATCACAACAGATAAATAAAAACTTACAAATCCAAAAATGGTCCACCCCCTCCATATATAATGGCAATGGTCAATGTAAATCCAAAAAACTTTCAAGCTTCATGCCACATGCATGTCCCACCCTTAGTCAGTACCCATGGGAGTAAGCCCTTTTTTTATAAAATGTGTGAATTTAGGCTGACAAAAAAAGGTATCTGGAATCAAACCATATACCTAAGACTTACATAAAAGTAAGTAAGGAACTGTGGGTGGAACATACCAGTTTCACATAGACGCCAAGTAATACCGGTACCTCTCCTAGCTCTCATCATCTGAGAAGAGAGTGTGCATGACTAGATGATAGAAAGGGGAAGGCAACAAATAAACCATAAATACAAATAAACACAGGAAACTCAAAGTAAACCAGCACAGAATAGACTATAGCGAACACAAAGACAGGCATACATAAACATGCCTAATATATAAACATGGATATATACCGGGAAACAAGCAACAAATAAACCACAGTATTTCAATAAATAAAATAAATAGATATGTGCATATAAATATAGGCCAGACAATAATCGAACACCAGTTCAGGTGTGTCTCTAACATGGTGATCAGGGCTTAAAGGGGAAGTGTATTGAGGAGCAAATGCCAAAATATATTTTGGGATATATATATATATATATATATATAATTTTAAGATATGATACAGACACACGGATGTAAATTTACTTGCCGCTAATAAGCCATATGTCAGAATTGGGTTGGAACTGTTGCCATGCATTGTTGTATAGGGTAACCAGAAACATTACTGCAGATTAAAAACAATGGCACAAAAACAACAGAATCTGATGTATGTACATTTTCTTCGTCTTTTGGCCTCTCCCTTTCATAATGGGTCCCCACAGCAAATCAGTTTTTTTCACCTCACTCTGCCCTCTGTGTCGTCTGCTCTCACACCAGCTACATGCATATCTACTTTGACCACACCCACAATATTTGGTTTTAATCTCTGTCTCCTGAACAAAATATCTCAGTCTTCCCTCTCAAACTCTGTCTCACAATTTTTTAACCTGTGCTGTCCCTCTGATGTTCCTGTTCCTAATCCTTTTTTATCCTGTTCCCTCCCAAATACAACCTTCTTAAGCGTTGCCATCTTAAGCGTTGCCACCTCCAACTCTGCTTCCTGTTTCTTAGACAGTCTCCAAACCGTTCAACAATCTCTTTTAAGCAACTGTTATGTAAACAGGATGCAATGTAGCCTGTGTGCTCCTACCTCTTCTGAATCACATTGTGCTACTACTTTTGTAAATATGTGTTTATTACAACCAATTCCATTCTTTTTGCAAATTCCACTCCCTCTAGTTTCCTGTCCTTAACAATAAACCTTCCCATTACCTCATTATCTCATTTGTTTCCTTCACCAACATGCCAAATTGAAATCATCACTCTCTCCTCCCTTGAAATGCTCTTTACCACTTCGTCTAGCTCCCTCCAGAATATCTCGTTCTCTTCTAACTCACAAACAATTTGTGGTGCATAGCAATTGAAAACACTCACAATTACACACTCATTTTCTAGCTTTGATCACATTATGCTACCTGACATTCTTTTCAAATCAACAACACTCTGCATAGTCCTCCTTAAGTTCCACCCAGACTGATTGAGTCAAAGGTAGATAGTGATTAAGTCAATGGTAGATAGAACAGGATTCAATAGAATTTCTGCCATTTCGCGTTTGGTTCATGCACATTTTATTAAAAAATTTGGCTGTAAGCGTCAAGCACATGATGCACTCTACGACGCCACATACAGTTTTAAGGACATACATACATATGTACATATGTTTATATTTATTTGTGAGTTATACTTTAAAGAATGTATAGAGTGATACCCAGTCATATGTGTCAAACTATTTCTGATAATTATTCAGCTAAAGGTAATAGAGTCCCTGGCTGGCACTCTTCTAGAAGGCAAACTACATATTTTTAACACCACTGGGCCAATCATAGGTGTATGAGTGTAAGCTCTATTTAAACAGCTTTGAAACTAGACTCCCGGTCGAACCATTTGTTTGTGAATGATTAGGGATACTGGTATTCTGAACTAAGTAGCTGGAAGGCTGTAGGATCTTGACCTATGCTAATATTAGGCAGGGTATGTGTTAGAGACATGGTGCAGCGATACAAAAAGAGGAGTTTTTGTGTATGTTTTTGGATACAGAAGATCTGTATCAAAGATGGTAATTTGTGTGGAAATAACTATCTTTATATGTCTGCATGCAAGTCGGATGCAATAATTACTCATATTAAAGAAAACCCGAGAATAAAGCAGAGAGAGACATGAAATTCAAGTTTCAACTGTATCACACCCTGATGCTCACTGCTCTGAACCCAGAGCTAGCATCAGTGTTTTGGTGGCATGTCTGGTTTTTGCTCGCCTCTGACACTACTGTTCTCCTTTGACGTTTATTTTTGCTTTACAGTTAGAAAAGTAAATACATAAAAAGCAAGTTATTATACATACAGCATATACAGTTTCTGAGTGTCATGATTTATTCTTTAGCACAGCAGAGTTCGAGCTCTATATATTTTTTTCACAAAAGGCTGTTTTTGTCCAATTACAAGGCATTGCATGTTCATGTTTTACAGAAGTACACGAAAAAAACCATATGCTTATTATGCAACTATATCATATGCTTCCATCAATTTGAAAGAGCCATTGAAAACAATTTCTCTTCATTATTTTTTATACTGGTGTTTGTTTCTGGTTTAGAACACAACATAGACTACTAACACCAATCTCTTTCCCTGCATGCACTTTCCCTGTAGCTCACAGGGTTACATGTCTCTCCATTTTCTCTCACTCTCTATGTATTAGTTCAGAGATAGATAGTGAAAGCGTTTTCTAAGATGAGACCTTGGTATAAATTATTATAATAGCAAAAGAGTCATTTATATAACAGTTGTAATAACTGCTGTTATTCAGTGGTAGTGGCTTGGCTGGGATTTAAATTTCATCCCTTGGTGGCACTGGGACTGTGGCTTACAACGCCGGTGTCTCTGTCATGGTGTCTGTGTGTGTGTGTTTCTGCAGTTTTTGTCTCCGGGGTCGTAGCCCCAATATCACCTGAATTCTTTATAGCAGTCTTTATAGCAGGGCTGGGAGTGGAATTCGGTGCATGTTATTTTTTTAATGTGTGCGCGCATGTTGTGTTGAATGTTCATTTCAGCAGTGTCTTGTCATATTTATTTAATTAGTACTTTTTTCAATGTTTTTGTCGCTACACAGCTGCTGGCTTCCAAAGAGTTAAAAGGACTATTCAGATCGGAAGCAGCAGCCACCTCAACCCACACCCTCACCAGCCACGATCCTTAACTTACTTTCTGTTTTGTATTTTTTTTGGTGTTTCTAGTACTAAATAAACTCTACCTGCACTTTCGTCCGTGTTTAATGTTTTTTGTGTGAGATAGGTGAGCTGTCTTGTAACATTCCCAGCCACGACCTGGATACTCTTATAGGTAGCTAAGTTCACAGACAGCATTTTGACTATAAGAGTCACCAACATGGACCCACTGTCCATGGATGGAGATGAGGGATTTCAGAGGATGATTTCCACTTTCAGTCCAATATAAACACTTTTTTGATGATGGAGAATGCATATGAATATGCCACTTTCTTTGTAAGGATTGGGAAATAGAGTCATGCAGCTTGACTTACAAGCCCCCTTAAAAGTGAGTAGCTACAAATACAGTGTGGCTACAAATATTGTTGCATTTAATAGAACATCCCTTGTCCAGGTGAATCTGTTGCAATGCAATATGCTATTCAAAGTTGTGTGTTTCAGTATACTGTACATCATATTTAAAAATATTTGGTATTTAATATTTATTATTGCTCTGTAAAATGTAAAAGTATTTCATATCAGATTACTTGATTAACAGATGGAATAATTAATAGATTTCATTAGTACTAAAATAACTGTATGCTGCCCTCTACCTGAATTATAAGATGAATTACTACATACCGCATCATATTATGTGTGCCTATTTCAAAAATTTACAGCGGTTAGACAATGAAACGGAAATATCTGGTTTTAGACCACAATAATTTATTAGTATGGTGTAAGGCCTCTTTTTGCGGCCAATACAGCGTCAATTCGTCTTGGGAATGACACATACAAGTCTTGCACAGTGGTCAGAGGG
>JAOUQV010000025.1:6547247-6559172 GCA_028565295.1 Aspidoras spilotus | reverse complement strand
ATCCTGCAAGAAGAATGGCTTAAAATCCCTCTGACCCCTGTGCAAGACTTGTATGTGTCATTCCCAAGACGAATTGATGCTGTATTAGCCACAAAAGGAGGCCCTACACCATACTAATAAATAATTGTGGTGTAAAACCAGGTGTTTCAGTTTCATTGTCTAACCCCTGTAGGTGACATTCTGAACTTCTGATATTCACAGGGTGAAACGGCAACTTCCATTGATAAATATTGTATTTTCTCGAATTATACACTCAGTGGCCACTTCATTAGGAACATCTTGCTAGTAAAGGGTTGGACCCTCTTTAGCCTTCAGAACTGCCTTAATTCTTTGTAACATGCTTTCAACAGAGATGGTATTCTGCATTCCATAGTTGTAATGAGTGGATATTTAATTTACTGTTGAGGTTCAGTCATCTCGAACCAGTCTGACCATTCTCCTCTGTCCTCTTACACCAACAATTTCGTATATTTGTGCACACAACTGCTGCTCACTGGATATATTCTGTCTTGTTGTAACAAGTTGGCATTAGAGTTACTTTGAGTTGATCATCTCGAACCAGTCTGACCATTCTCCTCTGACCTCTCGCAACAAGGCATTTTCGTGC
Source organism: Aspidoras spilotus (assembly GCA_028565295.1). Classification (NCBI taxonomy): domain Eukaryota; kingdom Metazoa; phylum Chordata; class Actinopteri; order Siluriformes; family Callichthyidae; genus Aspidoras; species Aspidoras spilotus. The sequence continues at coordinate 6,558,565 of JAOUQV010000025.1, read as the reverse complement.
ACTCAACTTCCAGTAACTGGATATTTTATCTTTTTCACATCATTTCTATTCGATACCCGCTTAAACCTAGTTTTAGGGTCACAGGGAAGTCGGTGCCCATCTGGTAACTCTGGGCAACAAGGGTAGAAACAACCCTAGACAAGGTGCTTATCCATCATAGGGCACACACAATCATATACTAATGGCAATTTAGAGACACCAATTAACCAATCATGCATGAATCTGGAATGTGGAAGGAAACCGGAGTACACAGAGAAAACACGCAAAATTTCCTAAGTCGCCCCTCTCTGGGATCAAACCCGAGTTCTTCTTGCTGTGAGGCCACAGCACTATCCACTGCGCCACCGTGCTGCCCAGTGTTACATCATGTTTTTTAGAGCCTCCCTGTGAGATGCATGGACAAGAGTGTCACTGAATCATTATAACCTGGCTGTAGAAATGACCTCTTGGTAACTTCAGTGCTTTTTCATTACTATATTGCTTTTGTGGATTGTTGTAAAAGCTCAGTTCAGTGTAGGGAACTTGGGAAAAGAGACATGCGGACGACTCCAGGTTTAATCTTATTATTGTATCTATTCTGTCTTGCCTTTACATCTTGTAGCATCACTCACACTTTTTTACACTCATCTCAATGCACTTAAGGTGAAAGCAAGAAGGGTATTACTGTACTAGCATACCCAGTATGGTGTGAGATGTTTCTAATTCATCATCCAATATGCCAGAACACCTATTAATCTGGTATACATAGCTTATAGTAGTTATATTAAAGCTGTCTTAATCAGTGCTGTCTGTAAGAGGCACCGTCTCCTCACTAACCGTTGCAAGGCAAAATAAAGGCAGATTTGAACAAAAGAAGAGCAGCATGCAGTGATTCCTTTTTGTCTTCCATGTGTGTGACTGGGGACAATATTGTATCAAAGACTTCATGCACAGTATGGAGAAATGGTATGAATATATTTATTCATTTTAATATATTATGTTGATGCAATGCCAGCTTTGTATGTGGTACGCTATTTGCTTTATGTCTGACGAAGAGGTAAAGACAGTGGTCCATGCGTGGCTCACAGCTCAGATGAAAAAAAAAAAAAGAGGGAATATGATAGCATGTTAACAAAATCCTTCACTTTGCACATCTGGGAAAAGATTCTTGCTCTGGAACTCGGCAATTACAACTTGGGTTCTTGTACCTCTTGAACTCAACATATAATCACTCACCCAAAGACTCATAATGGAGGCAGCACTCTTCTGATCAGTTAACCAGACCCTTAACCAATAATAATTGCCACTAATGCCCCTTATATATAGGTGGCCCCTCTGACTGACTGGCATCATATCCACAATGTGTTTACTTCACAAGCAGTGCTTTGGGGATCAACATCCACCCACAACTCACCCGAGGATAAGGTTGAGCGACTGAAAACTGAGTAAATGTTATTATATGTAACGTGGTCAACTAAATGATGTGTGCATGAACCCAACACTGTTTTTCTTACTTCTTCAGTTTCTCCTCAATTAATTAATTCAGAGAAAATTAGCATTTTGGATGCTACAGAAACCATACATGTATGTAGGTCTTGGCAGGCTGCCTGATCTGCCAGATCCCTCCATCTTGTGAAGCTAGTGGTGAGCAGCCTCCTGTTGTTCTGGCTTAGAGCTTAATGAGAGAGTTGAAAGCGGCAGAAAATTATCCAGGCTACTACCTCAGGGTTGTATCAGTTGCACTGTCTGTGTTTATAATAAACATGACAAGGGAAACAATTTATTTAGAAATGTACTTTATTTCAAGCTAAAGTGCCAGATTTGAACAGAATCTTTTAACAATATCTACACTGCCCCTTACTTGGGTCTACACACCTCCTGCTGTGAATAAGGAGCAAAGCACACAGGCTTGGCTTATTGCAAATTCAGTTTGATCTCAATGCACAGAGGATAAACAGAGAGAATATAGATGAAACTAGCCTCACCGTGGCATAAGCAATAAATTTGGTGCAAACAGAGTGGATTTCTTGGGTGACTGCATTTCAAAGGAAGCCAAACGAAGGGATAGCAGGTTTACAAATGGGCCACCATATTAATAAGAGTTTGCAAGACATCATCTAACTTCATACTGGCTCCCCCTTGTGGATGCAACACCTCTGCACAGGTGAGTATCATTAGCGTGTCATTGAAAAAAAATCATTAAAGAACACACTGGAGATAAGATGCTCATACTTCATCTAGGGATTTGCTATTTTTACTTATCTTCCCCATCTCGCCCTGCAGCTGGTTTACAGTCTCGATCATATTTTGGAAGCTGTCTCTGATATTTCCCATTCCTTCCTTCCTCCAGGATGAACGCAGCTTGTCGATCCACAGCAGCACCACCTCCAACTGCTCCTGTGTTTCCTTCTGCTCCTCCAGCTCAGCCAGCAGAGCTTGTTTCGCACACATCTCTGCCTCATAAGACTGTTGCAGTTCTGTAATCGAAGCCTCCAGCTTTAAAAGCTGTTCTCGGCTCTCCGGGTATTTCTGGTGGGACTCGTCTTCGGGCAGAAGAATGTTTTCAGGCACTGAAAGCACGCTGTTTACTAGCAGAGCTTCCATGCGACTTGACAGCTTCCGGAATCGTTCCTGGAGGAACTGCAGCAATTTTTGCGTACCCTCTCGAGTTTTTACACGAAGCTCCTCGGGTGGTTCTTTGCCCTGGGACAGTTTACGGACAAACACAGACTCAACGACAACCAGCATCTCGTACAGACAGTCCTGAAAGGCGCTGTTTATCCTCATCATGCAGGTCTGAGGGGTAAAGCCGAAGAACTGCGCCTCGTAAAGTTTCAAAGAATCCATGGACAAGGACCCCGCTGTGAAACACAACACACTGACTAGTTAGATCATATCTACATCAGGAAAACTTTATGAAACAACATTTGTAACAAATACCAGATATAAGAAACAGGAAAAGCACTTAATCTTTAACTTGGAATGTAAAAGCATATAGACACACAATCAATGTACTTTAGAGCTAGGATACTTCCAGAATCTTAGTAATACCAATATCAACAGCTTACATAATTGCACAGACACAACAACTTGACACACAGCTGATTACATTGAAACAAGAAGGCGCAGTAATGTACAGTAATTACTACTAGTCGTAGAAAATATGGATCGCTGTGACGACCCCTGGTGGCAGGGCAAAGAAAACATTGGTGTGCTTTTTTTTTTTTTTTTTTAAACATTATTCCACAGTACAATTTGTGTAGATTCACTGGTAAGTTTAACAAAGCATGTTGGGGAATTTGATGGAAACAACTTTCTTTGGCACACACTATGGACTATATCTCGCATATGCCTTTTGACCTGATGCTTGTCATGTGACTTGTGTTTATTTATTGACTAGACTTACTTCCTGTTTTAATTTAACAGGAAATAGTGGTGTTTGGGTGAGCATGTAAATTACTTGTTTTTAAAAAAAATCTTAACTTAAAAAATCTACAGCCTACAATTCTTTTACACAGACATCTTGGAGAATCTGACATTTGTTCATTTATTCTCCACAGGAGGTCACAGGCCAGCTGGTGCCCACCCAGCAACCCTGGGTTTAATGACAGGAATGACTCTAGGCAGCGCACAACATAAAAGCACACAGACCAAAGTCATGCACGCTAGATTGTCTTTCTAATTGTGCTAAATTATCATTCTAGGTGAATTGGAGAAGCTAAATTGTCCGGTCCTAAGCCTGAAAGGGTGAGGGTTGCAGCAGGAAGGGCATCCGGCGTAAAACATGCACCAGATCATAATGCGAGGAACTCAAAAGATGAAAAAAAAAAGGGAAAATGAATATTTCTCCACATAGATTTTGAAAACATTTTAGCACATAATAGGCAAGAATGCAACCTAAGCTGAGCCTTAACCTACCCTAAGCCTGATCTCTAGACATCACTTCATCAAGAAGTCATTCACCAATAACCAACATATCCACATGAGCAAGAGCTTACTATGGCCACCTACTGTCAGGAACTACAATACGTTGTTACAGTCATGATTGGCACTTAAGAAACCGCCCCCCCATCTTTCGGCTTTTTTCGCCACAGCGAGTCCCTCTCATTAGAATCTGGCACTTCCTGACACAACCCTGTTTTACTATGGAAATAAGCCTTTTGCTAACCTGTCCAGAAGCAGCATCAAATTCTCCAGCATCTTGGAATGGACCAGCTTTTCTTACTTTGTAGACTATGTCTGGTTTTCGCCAACCCGTGCTTCTATTCCAGCTCCAGATGTCTCATACCAACTGTGAGTGTACAGTACACGCTGGAGATGGCTGTTCACGATGCTGCACGTGGACTAATTACATAGTGTACTCTTTATGCATTGATAGATCCTCACACGTGTTTTGCCAGCTGTGGACACGATACGTCATTAAGCATAGCTTTTTAAAAGCCTTTCTCTGACGTGGCCTCTGTCTAAAGGGAAACCTAAACCATTCTTGTCCATCATACTTTTAGTAAGCAGTAATATTTGATGGGTTTGAGGTAAAAACAAAGGCTTTAAAATTTTTATTTGAAGTTAACGCATTACACCATTTAACCTTCCATTATTTTATTCCAGTTATGTATATTATATACACAGTATAAGTATTAAGAAAGTGAATACTGGTATTTCAATGAAAAGTAGAATGTTAGTCACTAAAAGATTAATAAAATGAGAAACTTGCTTTTCTTGTGTTTATAATAAACATGACTATTTTTACTTATCTTCCCCATCTCGCCCTGCAGCTCTTTTTATCTTTGTAGACTATGTCTGGTTTTCGCCAACCCGTGCTTCTACTCCAGCTCCAGATGTATGTCTCATACCAACTGTGAGTGTACAGTACACGCTGGAGATGGCTGTTCACGATGCTGCACGTGGACTAATTACATAGTGTACTCTTTATGTATTGATAGATCCTCACAGGTGTTTTGCCAGCTGTGGACACGACGCGTCTTTTTAAAAGCCTTTCTCTGACGTGGCCGTGGATTTACCAGCTGTTGTTGGGTTGTGTCAGGCGCTATATATATATATATATATATTTACACATACACTGCCTGCTGCCACCACCAACCCGCCTTCTATTACCTGCATTATGTTTCCCTTTTTTTCTTAGTAATGTAAAGCGTGGGTTCGTAAAAGGCGCTAGTAAACGTTACTTATTATTATATTACAGTGTAAATCAATAGATCAGATGAACACGTATAAAATAAATGTTTATGGAAGAAATATGTGCTGTGCGCTTAGGAAGACGTCGTTTCCATGCATATCCCTGATTCTTCCAAAAAAAACCTCGTATTTTAGTTTATTTATTCGTTGTTTTAACTGCTACAAGTCTGCTACAGTAACATCAAAGACACACATTAAAATAAATTCCGAATTCCCTCACTGACAGACATATCGATATGGAAAAACTAGATGTACGAGAATATCAATATTTCTTACCGTTTGTTTCAGACGTATCCGCCATTTTCAAAACCTGCGCGCCAAAAGCTTTTCTTCGTGTCCTTCGGTGATGATGTCACTTAACCCTCTGGTTTTTAGGGTGTTGTATCATTCCAGTTTATCGACAAGTAAAGGTTGCAATATTTTAAATATATAAACGCGCCCAGAAAATAAATAAAGATATATATCTCACAATATGTTTAATATATTAAGCATGTTTCAGTGACTAGGACGAATCCGAAAATGCCACTTAATCACAGACAGCGGGAGACAAAATCTAAAATATATCAGTATTTAATATTTTGGTTAGTAATATAGCAATATATAGTAATGTAGCTTTTATAATCAATTTTGTAAAACATGGTTTTAGTATAAACTATAAAAACATAGTTTTTTATAATTTTATAATATAAACACACTTTTTTATTTAAATTAAGCCGTAAAATGGGAGTAGCTTAATCAGACTGACTTATCACCTTGCTGCGCGTGCACAGTACGCTTTCAGTAGCCAATGAGAAATCTTCATAACACAAATCCCGCCTTTTTTATTTGTTTCTCTAAGCAACGACGTGTCAGGAGATACCGGAAGTGTAATAGTCGTCAGGCCAAAAAAATGGCTTACCAGACCTTCCAGCAAGAATATCTACAGATCCCAGTGGTTACAAGAACATACACAACTGCCTGTGTGCTCACTACAGCTGCGGTTGTAAGTATAACGCCTCATTGTTGTTAACATGCATGGTTGAGTTCTTAAAAGTACTGAGTAACGGTTTTCGAAGCGGTGGCTAGTTAGCTAGCTAGTTAGGCAAGCTATCAGCTGTGAGTTTTAACGTGGAGTGTCACGAGTAGCTCTTATCACAGAGACTCCTTATTAATCATAGGTTGATCGACGATAATGGAGTGAACGTGAGATAAAGTTCACATCTCTCTGAGTGCTCTGAGGTGGGTGGCTGCTAGGGGCACTGACGCTTACACAGCCAGATTTACACTCACCGGCCACCTTATTAGGTACACCTGTTAAATTGCTTGTTAACACAAATATCTAATGAGAAACATGGCATTTAGAAATGTAGATGCGGTCAAGACAACGTCCTGGAGTGCAAACTAAGTATCAGAATGGGTAAGAGATGTGATTTAAGTCACTTTGAATGTGTCATGGTTGTTGGTGCCAGATGTGCTGGAGTGAGTACAGTAGCTGGTCATAAAATTAGAATTTTTTTCCCCATCTTTCGGTTTTCTCCCTGTCACCAGGGGTTGCCACAGCAAGTACCTCGCATTTGGATCTGGCACATGTTTTACGCCGGATGACCTTCCTGACGCAACCCTCACCCTTTCAGGCTTAGGACCAGACAATTTAGCGTTCCTAATTCACAAAGAATGACAATTTAGCATTTCCAATTTACCTAGCATGCATGTCTTTGGTCTGTGGGAGGAAACCGGAGCACCCAGAAAAAACCCACGCAAACACGGGGTGAACATGCTAACTCCACAAAGAAATTCCCAGGTTGCCCCACCCGGGGATCGAACCTGGGTCCTCTTGCTGTGAGGCTACAGCACTATTCACTGCGCCACCGTGCCGCCCTGGTCATAAAATTAGAATATTAGGGAAAAAGTTGATTTATCATAATTCCATTCAAAAAGTGAAACTTGTATACTGTACACATTCCTTACACACAGACTGTTATATTCCAAGTGTTTTTTTTCTTTTGATTTGATGATTATAACTGACAACCAATAAAAAACCCAACTTTAGTATCTCAGAAAATTATAATATTACTTGAGACCAATGCAAAAAAAGGATTTTTAAAAATGTAACTGAAAAATATGAACATGATGTATATCAACATGCACAGCACTCAATACTTAGCTCGGGCTTCTTTTGCCCGAATTACAGCAGCTATGCGGCATGGCATGAAGTCGATCAGTCTGTAGCACTGCTCAGGTGTTTTTCGAGAGCCAAGGTTGCTCAGATAGTGGCCTTTAGCTGTTGCATCTTGCGTATTGCATCTTATTCACAGTACCCCATAGATGTTCTATAGTGTTAAGGCCAGGTGAGTTTGCTTGCAAATTAAGAACATAGATACCATGGTCCTTAAACCAGGTACTTGTAGATTTGGCACCGTGTGCAGCTGGAGTCAGTGCCTTAAAACTCACCGTGCACAGATATATGCAAGACATGTGTTTCTGCTGTTACATTCCTTGTGCCAAGCCACTCTTGAACAAAAGAGAGCGTCAGAAGCATCTAAAGACAAAAGAGACTGGACTGCTGCTAAATGGTCCAAAGTTAGGTTCTCTTATGAAAGTGAATTTTGACTTTGGAAATTAAGGTCCAAGAGTCTGGAGGAAGAGAGGAGAAGCACAGAATCCATGTCAGTTGAGGTCTAGTTTAAAGTTTTCACAGTCAGTGATGGTTCGTGGAGCCATGTCATCTGCTGGTGTTGGTTCACTGTGTTTTCTGAGGTCCAAGGTCAACGCAACCATCCACCAGGAAGTTTTAGCACACCTCATACTTCCTGCTGCTTACCAACTTTTGGCAGATGCTGATTTTCATTTTCTAACATGACGTGGCATTTGCACACAGTTTAAAAGCTACAAGTACCTGGTTTAGGGACCATGGTATTCCTGTTCCTAATTGTCCAGCAAACTCACCTGACCTTAACGCTATATAAAATCTATCGGGTACTGTGAAGAAGATGCGATACGCCAGACCCAACAATGCAGAACAGCTAAAGGCTACTATCGGAGCAACCTTGGCTCTCACAACACCTGAGCAGTGCCACAGACTGATCAACTTCTTTCCATGCAGTGTTGCCGCAGTAATTCGGGCAAAAGGAGCACCAACTAAGTACTGAGTGCTGTACATGCTGATACTTTTCAGTTGGCCAGCATTTCTAAAAATTCTTTTTTTGTATTGCTATAAAGTAATATTTAAATTTTCTGAGATACTGAATTTGAGGTTTTTATTAGTTGTCAGTTATAAATATCAAATCAAAAGAAATAAAGACTTGAAATATCTCAGTCTGTGTGTATTGAATGTGTATAATATACAAGTTTCACTTTTTGAATGGAATTATGGAAATAAATAAACTTTTTTATGATATTCTAATTTTATGACCAGCACGTGTATTTCAGAAACTGCTGATCTACCTGGATTTTCACACACAACCATCTCTCTGATTTACAGAGAATGATCCAAAAAAACAGAATATATCCAGTGAGCAGCAGTTGTGTGCACAAATGTACCCAATTGTTGGTGTAAGAGGACAGAGGAAAATGGGCAGACTGGTTCGAGATGACTGAACCTCAACAGTAACTCAAATATCCACTCATGACAACTATGGAATGCAGAATACCATCTCTATTGAAAGTATGCCACGAAGATTTAAGGCAGTTCTGAATGCAAAAGGGGTCCAACCCTTTTACTAGCAAGGTGTACCTAATAAAGTTACCGGTGAGTGTATGCACTGAATGGCCACTGGATTGGGAACTTCTGGCTTGGCAAATTGGTCCCTATTTTGATAAGGTGGCAAACATTCTCGATATTCTAGTGGACTCAGCCAGTTCTGCCTGTCTAATTTAACACCTTATTTCCTTTTCACAGCAACTAGAGCTTATTACACCTTTTCAGCTGTACTTCAACCCAGATTTGATATTAAAGCACTACCAGGTGAGTGTTTCATTCCCCGGATTACAATATATTACAACGTATGGTTGATTATCACTTTGGATGCCATTTTTTTTTTTGCAGGTATGGCGGCTTGTGACAAACTTTCTCTTCTTCGGCCCAGTCGGCTTCAACTTCTTGTTCAACATGATATTTTTGTATCCTTCATTAACTTGTTGTCTTTTGTGTCTGCTATGTTATGATATCACATCTCTCTCTCTCTTTCTCTGGATGGAGAAAAGTTTCAGGAGTGTTGTGTGACAAACAAGCGTTGCAGCAAAAGTCAAAGGAAAGGTTTATAAGAGAGTAGTGAGACCAGCCTTGTTGAGACAGTGGCACTGACTCAGAGACAGGAAGCAGAGCTGGAAGTGACAGAGCTTAAGATGTTTAGGGTCTCATTAAGAGTGACCAGGATGGACAGAATTAGAAATTAGAACATCAAAGGGACAGGACATGTTGAGAAATTAGGAGACAAAGTTAGAGAGGGTCGATTGAGATGGTTTGGACATGTGCAGAGGAGGGACAGTGGATATATCGGTAGGAGGATGTTAGAAATGGAGCTGCCAGGTAGGAGGAAGAGGTAAAGACCAACTAGGAGATATATGGATGTGGTCAATGTAGACATGCTGGTAGTGTGAGTGAAAGCAGAAGATGCAGGGGACAGAGTGAGGTTTAAAAGATTGACACGCTGTGGCAACCCCTGATAAAAGGGAGAGGCCGAAAGAAGAAGAATGTACGGATGCAATGATTTCTATTTAAAAAAACTGATTAATTTATTGGAAAAATACAGAAAATGGACAATAATGCTAAAGATCGGTGGACGAAACTGGAATTTATTATAGTGTTAATGGTTTTTAATGTGTGATAATGAGTCTGGTGTGAATAATGCTTTAATTTGTTCATGACCTTAACCTGATCATCACAGATACCGCTACTGTCGAATGTTAGAGGAAGGCTCGTTCCGAGGAAGAACAGCTGACTTCGTCTTCATGTTCCTGTTTGGTGGCCTTCTCATGACTGTATCCTTAGCAAATTGCTGTCAGTGGCTTAGACAGTTGTTTGTTTTATAAAGAATTGGTTAAAATAACTCTCATTTGCACATTGCAGCATCCTGTTATCAAATATTTTACCGACACTAAACGATCACTGGATTAGGAACACTGGATTTGTAGGTGGCATATGGTCATTTACAAAAAGTGCTCCAATCTGTGGTCACATCCAAATTGTCTCTCATAAGGTGTTGCACAGCAGGAGGCCACATTTACCAACTATGCACAGTGATCCGTGTTCAGTCTATCAGGTTGGTCTGATAAAAATTGTTGGACGGCTCCACTTATTGGCTGTTTCTGTACTAAGGTATCATGGGTTTGCCAAGTGTGGAGGTACTTTTACAAAAGTCTAGCTGAAGGTCACACAGTGGCCAACTGGCAAAGTGAATTAGCTTTGCTGCTGCAGTGGAACCTCTTCCCGACGTTGTGGAGTATTCCTTAAAGTCTGCATTGCTGTAATCATTCAGTATATAAAAGCACAAACTGAACAGCTGTATGCCGTACTTCAGTTTTTTTTTTAATTATTCATCATATGAAAGAATGAACCCGAAAATTTAAACCTTAATTAACACCTTAATGCACACGTAGATATTTGGTATGTTTGTGAGTCTTGTATTCCTGGGCCAGGCATTCACCATCATGCTTGTGTATGTGTGGAGCAGACGCAATCCTAACGTGCGTATGAACTTCTTCGGCCTTCTGAACTTCCAAGCCCCTTTTCTGCCATGGGTCCTCATGGGATTCTCTTTGCTTCTGGGCAACTCTATCATCGTTGACCTTTTAGGTACAACTTCAGATTAGAGTATTAGTGTTTGGGACAAGTGGAGGGCAGATAATATCCAACATATCTGTGCTTTTCTGATTATGCCTTTTTGTTTTTCTGTGCAGGTATAGCAGTGGGGCACGTCTATTTTTTCCTCGAGGATGTGTTTCCCAACCAACCCGGTGGAGGCAGATGGCTAAGAACTCCTTCCTTTCTGTGAGTTCAGAAATGTTTTATCTCTTGTACAAAACAGTTATAAATAGACAATGTGACATACAGTACCATTTTACCACATCTAGGAGAATGCTTGAGATGTCTATATATATGAAATCTGCATTAACAAGTGAGTGAGTAATGCAATATATTACATAAAAGACCATAAAAGATACAG
>JAOUQV010000025.1:6497442-6512112 GCA_028565295.1 Aspidoras spilotus | reverse complement strand
AATAAATTTAATCCGTTCCAGTAGACAAAACATGGTAAATTATAAAAGAATACATGTTTTAAATTAAGAAAAAGACATAAAAAATAAAAGAAAACTGTATAAAAGCAGTAAGGACAGACCTTGGCAACAGATAAGCACGGCTAACAGAGTGTGGCTGAGAGGGAGAGGGAGGGAGGAATGGATACTGGCATAGTCTAAAGCGTTGATACGTACAGGTAAACTAAAACAGCAGCAACTTACACTTTAAACAAACATTCTGTTGCACTTTCTAGATTTTAAAAGACAAAATTACGTAAATTGTAAAAAAATAAAAAATAAACTTTTCTAAACTTAGCGTACGCTTAACATTACGTGCGTACGATACAGTTTATACTTATCATTTGGTTTTGCTGTTTCGGCTGCACTTTCGGCACCTTCACTTACAGCCCTTTTATACATAAACCTATCCAACCATGTTTGCTTTTGCCTGCCTCTGTGCACTGATATGTGAGAACAACGAGATGAGGATTGTGGGACCGAGCGCTGACAAGCCAAATATCGGTGGCGTCCCGAAACTCGGCTTGTATCTTGGACTATGGGTTCACTGAGTTCAGTACCTGGACCCTACTTCTACACAGCCATGATGCTGTAATTGATGCAGTAGGTATTTTGGCGCTGATAACAACTTGGGTTGTGCTTCTCCTCTTTAGTTCCTGCATTTCTGTTTTTTGAACATCAAATTTTGATTAGTCTGACCACAGTCCATTTTAAATGAGCCATGGCCCAGACAAGACATCTGTGCTTCTAGATCTTGTTTAGATATGGCTTCTTCTTTGAGCTATAGAGTTTTAGCTGGCAACGGCGGATGGCACGGTGAATTGTGTTCACAGATACAGAAAATACAGAAGCAAAATACAGAAGCATGCCTGTATGTGATGCAGTGCTGTCTAAGGGCCCCTAACATGACGGGCAACCAGTATGCTGTTCCGGCCTTGATTCTTACGCACAGAGATTCTTCTAGATTCCCTGAATCTTTTGATGATATTTTCTTTACTTCTGAGAGCCATTGCCACTCCTAGGTGCTCTTTTTATACCCAGTCATGTTAATGACCTATTGCCAATTACCTAATGAGTTGCAATTAACTTTTCCAGCCTCTTATTGCCCCATCCCAACTTTTTTGAGTGTTACTGTCAGGCAATTTCAAATGAGCCAATATTTGGCATGAAATTTCAAAATGTCTCACTTTAGACATTTGATCAGTTTATGAGATTATTGCATTCTATTTTTATTTACAGTTTGTACTTTTGCATGATGTTCTATATGATCTATGAGCCTTGCTGCCATTAAAAACCCACCAAACATCCAACCAACAGTAACGCGCTCCTCTATGGTCTTCTTTCCACACTGCACAACCGTCTTCGGTACATCAAAAAGTCTTCAAGACCCTTACCAAGCACACCACTTACGTCACACCTGTCCTACAGCAACTTAAACCAGTTATCCATCTTATGTATTTAATTGAAAATCCTACTTCTCACAGACTCTGTATCAGTGAATTATGGTGTTCTACTTTTATATCCCTCTTACTCCTTCAGAGCTTCTGGCTCTGGACGTCTGTGGCTCTTACGCACACTCTATTTTTTCAAAACAATTCTGAAAACTTTTCTCTTTACACCAATTACTGGCAGGTGGCACACGATCAGTAATAAAGTGCCCCAAGTGGTGGTTGTTACAATTGGCTCATATATAAGATGTTGATCTGTCAAGTTGTGCCAGTGTTTCTGGAACAGCTGAACCTAGACTTTTTCCCGTACCATGAGTGGCGGAACGGTTGATCAGGAAACATCGAATCAGCAGGGCGAACTGGTAGAACTGAGCAGCCACCATGTGTTGAATTGAGGATAATTTGCTGACTTGTGAAGTTTGTTTACTGATGTTTGCGTGCTGTAATTGAAATGATTAGCCAGCTGTTATGTCAAATATTGCATCAGAGATGAAAACACACAATAGTTCATTTTATGTGAAAACATTAACAGCAATAGTTACTCAGGGTTTGTGCACTGAAAGAAATAACCTACAAGCAATAAATTATAGCCTAAAATGGCTAGAACTAACCATTACAGATGTTAGGGCTGTCTTCTTTTAATTTTTTATATGCCTGCAGCTCACATTCTGCAATATGTGCCATTGTCATTCTGGCTGTCTTTGTGACATTTCCATAGTAAAACGTTAAAAGCGTTGCCAGAGAACAGAACATACAGTTTTCCATTTTATCTACAAAGCTCATTGAACAGGCGACAATGGTATCCAGCTGTCTCTGGTGTTCAGGCTGATGATGAAAGTATTACACAAATGTGGTTCACAAAATATAGTCTGCAAAGAAAAGCAACACTGGAGCAGCAGGCAGAGGGATTAAGTACAGTATTTAAGTTGTCTTCGAAAAAAGTGACTTACAGATTAATTTTATTATAATGATGATGGTAATATTAATAACAATAAAGAATGCTTTATTGCTCCCCATAGGAAAATTGTTCTCTGCATTTAACTCATCCAGAATGAACACACTCGGATACCCGGAGCAGTAGGCAACCTATGTTGAGGCACCAAAGCTGCAGTTGAGGGTTTTTTTTCTCACGGGCACATTTTGGTCCCAAGCATGTGTTTCTGACCATTAGGCCATTGACATTTAAATAACTAGGGCTGTGAAATGAAATTTTGAATCCTAATGGCATCCATGGCCTAATTGTCAGAGAAGCCGGTTTGTGACCAAATAAATACCGGCAGGAAAAATTCACAGTTGAGGTGCCCTTGAGCTAGACGCCTAAACCTCCAAATTCCCCTGTTGCCCTCATAGGGTGCTGCTTACTGCTGTGGGTTTCTGTGTTTGCTCAATTCACCCCTAGATGGGTTCAATTCAGAGAAGAATTTTCCTGTGTCTTTTTTAAATACAAGTTTGCAACTGCATTTTGGATCTTTTGATCCATGGAAATCCAGGAAAACTGGATGCTAATCCAATAATTGGTTTGCGTACTTACGCCATAGCAAGTTTATATGATTACTCAGTTGCTTTGTCAGTTTGTTCCTGAGGTTAAGCACATTGGAATAAACAATGCATGGAAAACGGGACTGTGTGGCATTTAAATCAGCAGACACAATAGAACCATAAAAATAAAATCACTACATCCAATGCAAAGGGCATCACTTTTATTATCCCAATGCCACCCAAGTACATGTCTTCAAAGTGTCTTTTCAGACTGTTTGGTCTATGTAGCCTGCCATAATACCCAAACAGCATGGCTTTATGTGTTTTGAAGGACTCAACCGCATTATCTTTCTGCTTCTGAAAGGCTGCAAAAAGATTCTAGCCCATATGAATTATTCCAGAAAAACAGCATCTGCAGGATTGTAAACAGTTCTATATTCATTTCACGGTCTGTGTATCATCTACACCACAGTGATACATGGGACTTCAAATTAAGGTATGCTCTAGAGGAAATGGATAATCCATGTTGATTCGTGTTTTGGGTAAAGGCGGAAGCTGTTCAGACGGCTCTCTGCACTGTCAGAATAGCAGCAAGAGAAGAAACTGTGAAAGAATATACAGTGATGACTGTTGACGAGGGGCCAAATGCTCGCAGGCTCCAAGTGCTCCGAAATTTGTTATCCAAGACCAGATTCAAACTGGCTGAGAAACAGAGAAAAATAGAAATGGATAAGGTTCAGGTGGTTATAGGTTATGATATCTGGGCAAGTTTTGAGACTTTGTGCAAAGTCAGCAGACTGATGTATTAAATGTTCAGGAAGTGGTCAGTATTAGACAGTATAAGCAGAATAGAAGGATTTATAAGTCTCTGAAAAACTGTAGTGTTATACTTGCTTTCTTTATCATGGCATAAAACCACATCCTTTACCAAATACAGCTAATTCAGTTTAAGGTGCAAATATCTGCTAGGTTAGAGTTTAACGAAAAATTTAATCACCTAATATTTCTTAAAGTATACAGTATGTATACTGGTCACTGGATTAGGTACACCAGGCAAGTGGCACATCACTCATTAAAGTGCCCCAAATGGTGGTCACGTCATTGTCGACCCTCGTATAAAGTTGTGATGTGTCCGAATAAAACATTTCCCAGCTATGGCTAAATGGAGCATCTTTGATCACGGACAGATAGTTTGAGCCCAGAGGTGTGGTGCCAGTTTTTTCAGCAGCAGCTGTGCAAATGTCTTGCTATCAGGAGAGAACGAACCAACAACAAACATCTACCCGAAAATCAAACAGTGGTCGGTCATGTGTTTTCATTCTCTTCCCACTCGGCCACAAAATGTCCACTAAAAACATAAAAAATAAATACAGGTGCATCCCAATAAAATAGAATATCATCAAAAGTTAATTTATTTCAGTAATTTAATACAAACAGGGAATGCAAATATTATATACATTCATTACAAACATAGTGTTCTATTTCAAGTGTTTATTTCTGTTACTGTTGATGATAATGTCTTACAGCCAATGAAAATCATTATCTTAGAAAATGAGAATATTTAACACAAAACACCTACAAAGTCTTTAAAATGGCCCCTTAGTCTGGTTCAGTAGGTTAAACAATCATGGGGAGGACATTGATGGTCACTCACACACACCACAAGGAGGGTATGCCACAAAAGTAATTGCTAAAGAAGCTGACTGTTTCTAGAGTGCTGTATCCAAGAATATTAATCTAAAGTTGAGTGGAAGCAAAAATTCTGGTAGAAAAAGGTTCACAGAAACTGGAATAAACGCAACCTTGAAAGAATTCTTAAGAAAAGGCCATTGAAAAATTTGGGGGAGATTCACAAGGAGTAGACTGCTGCTGGATTCAGTTCTTTAAGAGCCACTACACACAGACATATCCAGGACATGGGCTACAACTGTCGCATTCCTTGTATCAATCCACTCACGGCCAAGAGACAACGCTAGAAGCGTCTTACCTGGCCCTAGAAGAAAAAGAACTGGACTGTTGCTCAGTGGTCTAATGTGTTGTTTTCAGATGAAAGTAATTTTTTTTATTTCATTTGGAAATCAAGTTCCCAGAGTCTGTAGGAAAAGTGGAGAGGCACACAACCCAAGCTGCTTGAGGTCTAGTGTGAAGTTTCCACAATCGGTGAAGGTTTGGGTAGCCATGTCATCTACTGGTGTAATACCAAGACCAAAGTACGTGCAGCCGTCTACCAGGAAATTTTACAGCACTTCATGCTAACCTCTGCCGACCAAGCATTTTGGAGGTGGGAATGTCATTGTCCAGCAGGACTTTGCACCTGTCCCCACTGACAAAAGTACAATTACCTGGTTTAATAACCACAGTATCACTCTGCTTGATTGGGCAGCAAATTGCCAGACATAAATTCCTATAAAGAATCTATGGGGTATTGTCAAGAGGAAGATGAGAGGCAACTACCCCAAAAATTCTAAGAAGCTAAAGGCTGCTATTTAATGCAACCTGGGCTTCCATAACATCTCGGCAGTACCACAAGTTGATCATCTCTATGCCATGCCACATTTATGCAGAATTCATGCAAAAGGAGCCCAGACTAACTATTGAGTGAGTTTACTGTACATATGATGTTGGGGTTTCATTGTCTGTAAGTAATAATCATCAACATTAACAGAAATAAACACTAGAAATAGATGTGTTCACTGTATACATTTAACTGAAATATATTAACTTTTTGATAATATTCTAATTTGAGATGCACCTGTGTGTGTGTGTATGTGTGTGTGTATAATTACAGCTAATTAAATGTCTGCAAATCAATGGTTTTAGGCATGTAGAGGTGGTAAAGCCGATCATCAGAATGTGGAAGAAAGGTGATTTGAGTCTGAGTATTTCAGAAGCTGGGATTTTACTAGGATTTTTACTAGTTTACAGAGAGTGGTCTGAAAAGAGAAAATATCCAAGTGAGTGGCAGTTGTGTTGAGGAAAATGCCTAGTTGTTGTGAGATGTCAGAGGAGAATGGTAAACTGGTTTGAGATAATGGAAAGACAACAGTAACTCAAATAACCAGTCTTTACAACCAAGGAATGCAGAATGTCTTATATCTTTTGATAGTATGCCACGAAGAATTATCGCAGTTCTGAAGACAAAAAGGGGTTCCACCTTTTACTAGCAAGGTGTACCCAATAAAGTGGTTGGTGAGTGTATGTATATGTGTATATAAAATAAAGTTAAAGTTGGTGACTGCCTTTGAACCATATTTGAAGTAGAATACATTAACATTTTCATCTGCATTAAATAAAAAATACTAATTATCATGCATGTCTAAAATTAAACTGTTCATTCTCTGCAACACTCTGAATATTCATTAGTCTAGCATGGCACGGAGATGGAAACATGCATCGTCTGCTATATTGTACGCCATCAAACTTTAAAATAGCTTGCTCCTTCTTTCAGTCCAATGAACACTCGTTAGTTTAATGTTGGAGACACTTGCTAGCCTTCAAGATTTGAATTTGCTTTATTTTGAGCAGGACAGTTAAAATGTAGATATCTAGTATATACATGCAAGAAAAGGCACAATAATTAGGTAGAAAGGTGCCCTATGTTAACAATGTTGTGCCAATCAGAAGCAGTGGGAAGTGACCAAACTGCTTTCATTAGCTTAAGTATTTGGCATGAATAATGTGCTCTCAGACATGCTGCGATATTGGCCACATAAGAGAGTTCGTGGCAGATGAGATTTACAACACATAATAGTTGAAGCCCAGTGGAAGCCAACTTTTCTTTTCGGGAGACAGATTCATTACCCAACCCATTTGTCATTTTGTCATCTCTATTGCCGAAAGGTTCTCAAGATCCAGATGAAAAATCTGTCTCGACTCATGCAGGGCTGATTAGTGGTGGAGAGTACAGGGTTCTCCAAAATGGATGAAGAAATGTATAGGAATTCCATGGAAACAGAGTGGGATTTTAGGGAGACAATGAAGCTATAATTATAATTGCTCATGATGGGTTTGCATACAGAAATGCTAAGTGTTTTATTCTCACACTAATTCAGAACGGGACTTTAGATGCATATATACTTATAAAATAAAACACATTAGAATATGCAGTTATAAGATAAATAATCACTGACGAGTTACTAATAACAAAATGGCCTGAAGTCTTTTATTACTTTTGTAATCACAGTAATTGTCCTGGATAGCTCAGTTGGGAGATTGAGCTGCTGGATAAAAGCTAGGCGCATGAGTAGCTGGGGTTTGAATCCACCAGGGCTGCAGCTGGCAGAAGACTGGGATGCTTTAGTCAGATTATGCCTATCTCATGGAGCACATTTGTGAATTCAACCATTACAAAGCAATATTTGACATATTCCAGCAAAAGTCTTAAGAAAATGATATTTTTTGCCACTCTCTGATAACTTCAGTTCAGTCTGATCACAAAATAATTTCCTCTAAACGGTTATAAGCATATTCCTTTAAATATGCTTTTTAGACATTTCCGAGCCGAATTTTCTGCTGAATGTTCTACGTAATCTTGCCTCTGACAGATTCGTAATTTTGAATGATTTTCCTCAGTAAATAAATGAGAGTTTAATCTTTTGTGTCTTTAGGTTGTTTGATTCAGTTCCATATATGTACAGTTTGGACCTGAGAAATATACCATTGTAGGTATGATTAGTAACTATAGAGAAACCAGAAATCCATGTCTTGAAGACTTTCATGTGTCGTAAATGTTAGTTTCACCTCAGAAAATTACTCAAGTCACTTTAAATATCTCTTTACAGCATGTTTCACCATTTTATAACAGTGGAAGGTTTTCAGTACTTTTAAGCCAGTGCTTATTTTTAAAGATTATTAAAATTAATGAACACCTTTGAGCATTTGGTATAAAACGCATTTTAAATGTTCCAGTGACGCCAGCCACAACAAAACATGCAATCTCATGGGTTATTTTGTCTAAGGTGGCAAAGTTGAGCCATGTTTTTGCATTTGGCAGTGAAAATCAAGCACAGCATGAGGCTTATAGATGTGCCGCTGTAATCTTTTAGTCTTAGGAAAGCTTGTTCCAGACACACAGATAATATCCACTTAGTGGGTTTTCTCCTAAAGGCACCATTTGTTATGCAGAAATTGAACATCTAATTTAATCAGTTAACACCCAGGGACAGAGAAAAGAACGCCTGTGTTTGATTCCTAGGCATGCATTTGCGTTAATTAGAAAATAATTACCTAAGTGCTATACATTTTTACTAAGTACATATGTAAAAAATAAATCAGGTGACAGTATGTGGGGAACAATGTAGAATGCTAATGATATTTAGACTCAGCAATGAATTGGGCTGTCTGTGTAAAGAGGTGAGGAATTTACAAAGGCGAAACATCTTCGTGCATTGAGGATAAAAGTACAAATTTGGGGAAAAACCCTTACATAACCCATAGTTTATTCGTACTTTTAGAATACAATATGACTAGTTTCTTTAAATATGCTGAAAATCTTCTTGGCTATGTCAAGTCCCACTTAGCATAATGCATCCTGAAATGAAAATGGATCTACAGGGGATAGTGAGAAGTGACAATAGAAATGTGCCTTAGCACATAGAACATAATCTTTTTATAAGTACGAGAGTCTCCACTGTATTGACTCGTCTGAAACTAGTAGTTAACAACACCCTCTGGATTCATTTTTAATATTTTTGGCTTTAACTAGGGGAAAGAAAAAAAACTCTACAAAATTCCATGACGACCCATACCTCATACTCTGGCATGGGCAATTACACTTGGTGTAGAGAAAGTGGTTTATCAGGAGGGCTGAACGTTTTCCATTAGGATTTCAGCTTAGAGGTTTGGATTTGTCTCTTCTGTTCTCCAGAGCAGTGGAGTTAGTGGTCGTGGACAATGTCATGGAGAGCAGAGTTACCAAATGACACCCGGATTTGTACAGGAGATTTTATAATTAGAGTGTTATTATTAGATTTACCACGAACAAACTGTGACTGACTGAGCCAGTTGTTTATTAAATATCTCCTTTAGGCAATGACTTAGTTTCTATTTTTTTTAAACATTCCAAATTGTCTTTCATCTGAACAAAAAAAATACATTTATTTATAACACTGTTTGGAAATGTCCTTTGGCGGTATCTATAATGCATCGTCTTTTTCACAGTTATCATATTATTTTTACAGTTGTCTTACTTGCTTGTACAAGGAACATCGCATCCCTTAAATTGAACCTATAAGATAAAAATGAACCAAAAGCGAATTTGGCAAAACCCGACTAAACTAAAGCTAGTGCCAGGATTATAGCTCAGAGTCTACAGCTTTATATTTCCATGCCAAACTCTATAAAGCATTTACTTGGTCCCTATGAAATATGAGCAGTGCTGCAGCCTTGACCTGGAATTCAAACCCAGTACCAAGCAAGGTGGATAGCCATGCTGGTATGAAAGGCGTCTGGCTTGTACAGGCTCATGGGTGGTCTACAGGCATATGAACACTTGTTTTCAAGCTTGCCTCACCATGTAGTGTGAATTACATCTATATATTATATAATTGTATTATATAAGTTTATCTCCATTCACTGAAAATTTGGAAGAATTGCTAAATACAGAATAAAATCCTAGGTCTGTAATTTGTTGATTTAATTTATTGGACAAACTAAAGGAAAAAAAAAATATTTTTAGATTAAAATTAACAATTTTAGAATCGGAAACAAAGTTAGGACTAATGCGTTTGTACCACTGGGACACCGTTTCACCATAAATAACTTGCACCTTGAGCCCAAAGAACTACCATTTCTAACCAAAATATATTTAATACTGCATAATTTAGTTTCTGGTTACGTTTCTTGATAAAGGCTTTGAACATCATTAAGTGAAACTGATTTCCCAACGTTCTCTCGAGGATGTGACCTATGTCTATCACACTAGTAGGACGATTTCTCAAAAATTAACCACCTGAGAGCTCGATGGTCGCACATATTCAGCAGTGGTTTCCAGCCTTGGACATTTTCCTTGACTACCTGAATCTTTTCGATATTGTTATACATCTTTGGGTGATTAGTTTATGCTCTGTTTAACATCTATAATAACATTTTCAGTCTTATTTTGCCCCTAGTTCAACCTTTTCGAGGTTGTTGCAGGTGTTGCATTATATTGCCTTTTATCTGCAAAATATTTATGCTGATGGTTTAACAAACTATTGTTCTTAGTTTGTATTGCACTATAAGTAATGTGCTATCAGGAAATGGGGTTTGTAAATAAGACCCAAGAGCTGTGTGCCAGAATTTCCTCTCTGCTGTAGTAAGACCTTGAGCACTGTTTCATGTAGGGAAATTTAGCAAGTCTGGAGTTTATTGGGTCCTGACGGACAATAAAATGTCCTGGTTAAATCGGAACACAGTGTATGCAGATGTGGATCATAGAAGTAAATAAAGAATGGGATAAAAGAAATTTGTTGACTGTTTAATTTATTTTAAATAATTGTGTTCATTATTTTAATGCTTTTTAAAAATATTTTGGGTCCAGCCATAAAATCTGATAGACTTTGTCTCAAGCCTTTGCTCTTGCTCTACATGTCCAAGCTTAACAAACAGAGGGTATTGGTGTAAATGGTATTTTATGCTCAGTTTCAGGAGCTGCAGATGGAGAGGGAAACCATTCTAATGACTAATCGAACTCTCGCTGAAGAAAATCTTGCTCATCAACCCTGGCTCCTGAATGGTAAATTATTGTTGTCTTCTAAATACGAGGAACTCGCAAAGCTGACCACTTCCTACAGGGAAAAGCATAGGCGACTTGGTGAGTGACTATGTTTAGTATGTTATATTGCTCGATCTTCGAAGACTATAGTACTGTTATTTATGTTGTTCTGGTACTTATTAAAGTACACGCATTGTGAATTCTAGTCACAGATGAAAGCATGACCTAATTGTTCACTGGCCGTAGGTATGTAATTGTTCTCCATTATTGGTATTTGTGTGAGGCTTTTTTCCATTATTTCTGTTCATTTTGAGCGAGGTCTGTGTTAAACACTACAGGTTAACCTTTTAAGATACATACATACACAGATATAGCACATGTACCACAGAAAAAAATGGTGCCAAAGTATGAATAGGGGACAATCACATGTGGGTGTGGTATTTTTCGCCTAGTGTGAGTGCAACCCTAGCAATAAATCAGTGAGCATTGCTTCTCACAGGGCAGTCATTTCAAATGACAGGTAATACACTATTAGTTGTCTGTTATTTTTGTAAACTGAAATGCCCATACGAATAGCGTTCAGACCCTCTCAGCACCTGCGTTTTTTTTTTTAGGTGAGCTATATCTAGGTGAACTTTTTCCATTCTCACATGACCTGACAGTCTGGCACTGCCTCGTTTATGCAGCAAATAAAGATAATTGGCATTGTGACCTCTTTCCGAATGATCATTCACACAACACTTAACACCAGAACTGCCCAAACTTTAAATCACCCCTATCCAGTGTGGAGTAGTATAATTTAGTACCAAAGGGTGAGCCAAGTTAATCTCGACCTGGCTTTTCCAACTCTTTTCAACAAGAGCCAGGAATAACTGCTGTTAACAAGAGTATAGACCTACTTAAAGTGCTCAAGTTTCATTTCCCTAAGCTGACCACACAATATTAACAGCGTTTTGCCCTTGTTCCTTTTTCAATCGTACTAAGCACAATGAGAGAAATATTATTATATTCCTTCTTACTGTTCTGGCTAAGTCTTCAGCTTGTCTAGTTCTCTTCTTCTTACTATTATTATTATTTCTTCTACTCTTTTCATCAGAGGTCAACACATCGAGTCAATCTTTTCCCCCTCACTCAGGTTGTGTAGTTTTTATTTTCCATAATTGTTTTTTGAGATTTTATAAAGGGCATCTTATGGCATATAACTGTGAACAAGGAGACCTCGATTGCAAAGTACAAGGGCCAACTCAAACGAAACAGAACCCACAAGAACATGGATCGAATTTAAACCACAGTGGTCTGGACAGGGGATTTAACAGGATGACTGTCCTTGTTTGCTTGCACTAGTGTTTGGTGGAAAACAAAAGGCTGTAATTAGAATGGCCCTGCGGGTACCTCAGAGGACGATTTCCCGCTCTCTCTTATTCTGTCTGCCTCTCCCTTCCTATCTTGTGTCTGCTTGGTTTGTTTACACTCCCATCCTATGAATGATTTAAGGCTGTTCGACGCAACTCGTATTCCTCTGGTTGCATTCATTTTTATTAAGGACAGAGAAGCCCCGGAGACCTACACTGCAATCCTTAAACACCTCTCAACCTCCTTCGCTAAACACTCTGTTCATAGCCATCCGAGGAAGGAGTCTACATTCCAGGTCTTGGCCCAACAAAGAAAATATGTATTATTTGTTGACATTTTCCCAGACCCCTCCCAGCTTTTTGACAGATTAAAATGGAGTGGCAGATCTGTTTGAAAAGACCTTTGTTTGAACCACTACATCGAAAGAACAAGCCCCAGAATTTGCAAGTTTCTGAAAGGTCTTGATTGTTCAGAACTTGTGCCTTATCGTACAGGAATAGTGAGTTACTGTGAACTAATGCATATCTCCAGTTCCATCTTCATAGCCCAATAAGTGCTGTTTTATCAACACTGTCTTCCTCTGTTTCTCTTTCTGTCCCTCGAAGCAGCTGGCCAGTGATGGAAGAAGGATGGAATGTACACCTTCCTGTCACTATGTTGCACAAGCAAAGCTGCTTCTCCAGATGCAGCCTTTGGGCAGGATGGGTGTGAGAGAGAGATCCTTCCTCCAAATCTGAACATCTGATTCTCATTCTGCCATGGCTACAGGAAAAGCATGACGGAATGAGAGATACAGGGGGGAAAATGACTAGATTCCCCTGCGTGACGGAGAGAAAAGCTTTGTTTTGTAGCTCATAGTTTGTGAAAACTGGCTCAGACATCAGGAGTCTCATGGGAATGACAGCTATGAAGACTAGTTCAGTTTTGTAATTGTCTGTTGAATGTGTTTTGCTGCATTTGTATAGTATAGCCGCTTCTTCTGCAGACTATTTCATTGGCATGCAGATTAGCTTCCTTAAAAGTCTTCAGTAAACATAGATTTTCTGCTACACCACATGTTTCCAATAGAACATTCTTGCATATATTTTTCTCTGGAGAGTGACAGCTCTGGTATGCTTTAGAATATTTGTTCTGCTTGTGAAGCAGAGATGGTTGTCATAGTTTTAATACTGTGGGAAATGGGGAACTTGGTTTTTGACCATTTAAAAAAAACACAGCTTACAGTTACAGTTCTTGGCACGGTTTGGATTACGAGGAGATACTGTATTATTCATCATCCAGCATAAAATGAGATGGGAATTTGGTTAAATGCTCTTCAGCCCAGATGAAGATTGAATAACATGGTGGAATTATAATACAACCCCAATTCCAATGAAGTTAGGACATTATATAACACATCAATAAAAACAGAATATGATGATTTGCAAATCATTTTCAACCCCTATTTAACTGAATACACTACAAAAGCCAAGATATTTAATGTTCAAACTTTAATGTAAATTTTAATGTAAATTTTGAATTGGATGCCTGCAAAATGTTCCAAAAAAAGGATCAGCATCATGTTTATCACTGTGTTAAATCACCTTTTCTTTTAACAATACTTAATAAGTGTGTGGGAACTAATTTGTGAAGCTTTATAGGTGGAATTCCTTGTGGGTGGTTCAATTACTAATCAGTCCGGGATGTCCATTGACTGTGGAATATTTAGGAACGAGGAAATTTCACAACTGAATTTGTTGCACAGGTGGCATCCTATCACAGTTCCACACTGGAATTCACTGAGCTCCTGAGAGCGACCCATTCTTTCACAAATGTTTGTAAAACAGTCTGATTTTATACACCTGTGGCCATAGAAGTGATTGGAACACCTGATTCCAATAATTTGGATGGGTGGGCAAATACGTTTTTGCAATGAGTACAACAGATTGGATTTGCACTGTATGTGTGCCTGGATTTACATCTTTTAATCTCCTTCCTTCTAAAGATTAAGAACTTTTAAATGTCATGAATGTAATTCTATGTGTGCTGATGTGAAGATAAACACATCAACTATATAAATAAATAAATATTTGGTTGAATGTGATTGTGGAAATTAAAGTAGATTAAAGTTCATTGTACTATAAAACAAGATCGTGGTGGCCACGGACTTCTTTTAGACAAGCCTTAAAAACAAACCCAATTCCAAAGAAGTTGGGAAGAAGTACAAATTGTGAATAAAAACGGAAGGCAATGATGTGGAATATTCCATATTTTATTCAGAATAGAACATAGATGACATCCCCTTTTCTCTTTACAACAGTATATAAACGCCTGGGGACTGAGGAGACAAGTTGCTTAAGTTTAGGGATAGGAATGTTAACCCATTCTTGTCTAATGTAGAATTCTAATTGCTGAAAAGTTTTAGGTTATTTTGCCGTGTCTTTTACTTTATGATGTACCAAATGTTTTCTATCTGGACTGCAGGCTGTCCAGTTCAGTACACTGACTCTTCTTCTATGCAGGCATAATGCTGTAATCGATGCAGTATTTGGTTTGGCATTGTCATGTTGGAAAATGCACGGTCTTTCCTGAAAGAGACGTTGTGTGGATGGAAGCATATGTTGCTCTAGAACCTGGATATACCTTTCAGCATTGATGGTGTCCTTCCAGATGTGTAAGCTG
>JAOUQV010000025.1:6404175-6419691 GCA_028565295.1 Aspidoras spilotus | reverse complement strand
CCTTTTGTCACACATCACTCCTGACACTTTTCTCCATCCACTCAATCCTGCCTGTACTCTCTTCTTCACCTCTTTTCTATCAATTGTACAGTTGATACCAAATACCTGCACCTTTGTGACCACTTCTCCTTGTAGCCTGCTAAATTTATCATCATGGATTGAGCCCGTTTTGATATATCTGGGTTTGATACATTCTGCATTACTCTCTGATATAGATCCATGAACTGAATCTCAAGAGAAGGTGGGTCATGCAGTAAGACAATGACCCCAAGCACACAAATTGTTCTACTAAATAACGGATAGAGAAGAATAAAATGAAATGCAGTTGCAGTCACTGATTCACAGGGGGGTCACACCAGATACTGAAAGCAAAGATTCCATACTTTTGTGATTCCATACTCACAAATATGTAATACTTGATCATTTTCCTAAATAATAATTAAATGACCATGTATAATAATTTGTCACATGTGTTTAATTGGGTTCTCTTTATCTACTGTTAGGACTTGTGTGACAATCCGATGATATTTTAGGTCGTATTTATGCCGAAATCTAGAAAATTCCAAAGGGTTCACAAATTTTTTGAGCACCACTGTACTACATGTTTAGTTATTGGCTTTGACGCATTAATAAATGTTTAATTATTTATTTATTTATTTATTCAAATTAAGTAAAGGAATTTGTATAAGCAGGGAATGTAATCTGTTCAGTTTAAAGTGTTATGTGCTGAATTCCATGATGCCTAACACTATGCTGAATGATCACTGGATTAGGAACACCTGGCAGGTGGCTTGTGATCACTGACAAAGTACCCCGATTTGTTGGTTAGGTCACATTCACCAGCTATGGGTAAACTGAGTGGGGAAGTGTAGTTCCAGTATTTCAGAAACAGCTGCACTTGTGGGATGTTTCCTTACCACTTTATCAAAACTGGCAGAACCATCAACAAACAACAAGCCGACGGGTAACATCGACCAGTCACATGGGTACTTTACCTCACGATCCAACTGGTGAACTGGCGGAACTGTTGCAACGAGCATAGGGGTCCTTGTGTATGGAGGATGTTCTCCACCTTGTGGAATCTGTGTACAAAAGGAAAACTTATCCTTTAATAGCCAGGTGTTTAGTAGCCTAATCTAGTTATGGTTCAGTGCAGCTACTGTATGTATTTAGAAAGGTTTTTATTTTGTATTTTTATGTTTATTTTTATTTTTTTCATCGATTTATAGTCAGATGTCTGAGAACTCTAACATGATAGCACTAACGTGTTATAATAAATGAATTTGTGTTATTATTATAGCCTTGTAAATTACTACACACTCACTCTCTTGAATCACAGAGAACACCACCATGAATGTATTGTGTGCAAACAAAAGGCTGGTATAATGATATTTGGTATGGAATGGTATTGGACTCGCCAGTATTTATATGCTGTACTTGCCATATAGGCCTTTTAATAAAATGTTGCCTTGCGTTCACTGCATTTGAGTTTGATGGTGCATTTAAAACATACCACAGAGAATTATTTTTTTAAATCTTGCACACAACACACTTGATTCCATTGCAAGTAGAGCTGTATGTATGATTGTGATATCACAAAACCATTTTGTTTAACTGCAAGAATAAAATTAGAGCCACAACCTGCGATCTCAGGGGCCCAGGCACCCTTTTGCAAATAGGATTTTGTGACATATTTTTGCATGTTGCACAAAATATTAAATAAATCACACATGAATATATTGTTTATGTACCATAAAAAACATAACATTATCCCAAAGCAGCTTTAAAAAGACATGCCCTTTTTGCATAAAAAGTACAAATTATATAAATGTTCCTAACAAAACCTTGACTCATAGGACATTAACTGTAATGTTCATTCTGATTAAGCACTAGGTTCAAATCTGCCTGGCATAATGGACCCATCCCTGGCATTTATCTGTAATCATATGTCTCATCTATTGCCTGGAGTAGTGTCATACACTCATGGGGTCTGCTGAAGATCATTTTTATAACGGATTAAAAAATGGTGGATATGGTGGCAACACTGCAAAATGTTTGTTGTTTGCCGATCCAGTCATGAAGCAGAATCGCAGAGTTGTCCGAAATGAACATGTAAGTGGGGTGATCTGCTTATAGTGGGGGATGTTTGAAGGACTACAGTGTTCAATCTGAAATTTGATCTTTACTGACTAATAGCAGCACACACTGCAGCACACTGACCAGAAATACAATGGCAGTTTCCACTGATGTTCTGTCGCTGCCGTCTGGTCTTTGAGGGTTGAATCCTGCCTAGTCAATAAAGATATTCATAAGGAACAGCACTGCCATGAGCTTTCTGGAAACCTGGAGGAATATGGCAAATAGTGACATGTATACACAGAGTTGGGGTTTGGTCGGAGGTTAGTCAAAAATCTGTTTAAAAGGAAAACAATGTATCAGTTTCGTCCTCAGCTTGTGGCAAATTAAATCATGGTTGACTGTGGACAGGCTGATATGGTCAGTGTTTTTGATATGGACATTGACGTACAGAACAAGGTCTTGAATTTCAGGTGTCCGAAACAGTCATGGCACTATTTGTAAAAAGTATAATGCATATAAACGTTATAGGATACTTATTTTACTATGTAGCTTCATATGAAAAAACATTACAGGTGCTGGTCATAAAATGGTCACATTCATTACACACATACTGATATATTTCAGCTAACAACTAATAAAAAACCTCAGAAAATTAGATTATTGTGAAAAGGTTCTATATTGAAGACACCTGGTGCCACACTCTAATCAGCTAATTAACTCAAAACACCTGCAACGGCCATTAAATGGTCCCGCAATCTAGTAATGTAGGTTTCACAATCATATGGAAGACTGCTAACTTGACAGTTGTAGACTGACACCTTGCACAAGCATGAAAAGACACAAAAGGTCATTGCTAAAGAGGCTGGCTTAATACATTAATACAGAGGCAAAGGGAAGGAAAAGATGTGGTAGAAAAATGTATAAGCAATAAGGATTACAGCACCCTGGAGATGATTGTGAAACAAAACCCATTAAAAAATGTAGGGTAGATTCATAAAGACTGGACTGCCGCTGGAGTCAGTGCTTCAAGAACCACCATATGAAAGACATGGGTTTTAGATGTCGCATTTCATGTGTCAAGCCACTTTTGAACTTAAGACAGCGTTAGAAGTGTCTAAAGACAGAAGGGACTGAACTGCTGCTGAGTGGTCCAAAGTTCTCTGATGAAAGTAAATTTTGCATTTTCTTTGAAAATCAAGGTCCCAGAGTATTAGTCTTAAGTAATATTCTAATTTTCTGAGATACTAAATTTGGGTTTATTTATTAGTTGCCAGTTATAAACATCAAATAAACACTTGAAATATATTTGTCTATGTGTAATGAATGTGTATAATATACAAGTTTTACTTTTTTAATGGAATTACTGAAATAAATCAACTTTTTCATGATATTCTAATTTTATGACCAGCACCTGTACTGTCCTGGTTACGCCCACAAATCCGTAGTTCCAGTGACGCACGTCACATTTTAGGGGGGAATTGAAGTTGCCGGGGGGGCAACTCAGGCAATTTCTGTGTGGAGAAATATCAGGAGAGTTTTCTCAGAGTACCCTGGTTTCCTGCCGCATTCCAAATACATGCATGATACGTTAATAGCTTATTAGTGAGTGTATGTGCGCGATTGTGTGTGTGCCCTATGATGGATTGGCACCCTGTCTAGGGATGTTCCTGCCCTCGTTCCCAGATTTGCCGGGTGGGCACCGGCTTTTTGTGACCCTAAAACTAGGATTAAATGTGTATAGGAAATGAATGAATAAAAATTGATAAACATTAGTAAGTTTACAACTTAATAAAATGAACAAATCAAATTGTTATTAAATCCCTCTACAAACTCCTAGTGTAGATAGCGTGATAAGCTTTTTCCAAGTGCGTTAAAGCGGTACAATGTCGTATGAACGCATGTGACAAACTAGAAGGATCGAGATGCTTGGAGACACGAATTAATTTACATGCGCAACATCAATCATACTGTTCCATCAATTCAAATGTCCATTGTCACAGGGGATGAGAAATAGGGATCAAGGATTTTAGACATCTTGGAGATTTAGACCGCCTGTGAGGGCAACTCTGAAGGTGATTCCAAAAAAAGAATCAGAAACTCATTGTATTCACAATAGAACATAAACTACATATAAATTGTCGAAGGTGGGACATTTTGATATGTCATGCCAAATATTTGGCTCATTTGAACCTTCATGACAGCAACACATCTCAAAAAACCTGGTACGGGGCAATAAGAGGCTGAAAAACGTTAAATGTACATACAATTGCAACATATTAGGTCAGTTAGCAATAGGTCATTGACATGACTGGGTATAAAACGAGCATCTTGAAGTGGCAGTGGCTCTCATAATTAAAGATGGGAAAAAGTCATCAGTCCCCGTAATTCAGTGCTGACAAATAGTGGAGTGAGTTAGACAGTGTAGAATTGAAATCGTGGTGCGTAAGGGTCAAGAGTGAAAACCCATATTTAGTGCTTGTGATCTCATCTATGTTCTATTCTGAATAAAATATGGAATTTTGAAACTTCCACATCATTGCATTCTGTTTTTATTTACAATTTGTACTTTGTCCCAACTTTTTTGGAATCAGGTTTGTACATTAGACACATAAACAATAACTTTGAAAACAAACTGAATTTTTTTTAGAACTTTGTCATTATGATGTTGGTGCATGAGCATCTTTTAATTGTGTACATCACAGTTTCGATTTTTACAGTAGAGTTCAATTTAGTTCAAATCAGTTTAATTTTATATATAAAATTAACAAAGGAAATGGTTCCAAAGCAGCTTTACAGAAAACATTTTATTCCAGATGAGTAATGGTGGCAAGGAAAAACTCCCTGAGGAAGTAAGGAAAAAACTTTCAGAGGAACCTGACTCATAAGGAAACCCATCCTCCTTTGGGTGATGTGATGCAACCTGAATACATCTGATACATAATTATATAACTAACAATAATATAGCAACAATATATAATATGTAATGTGTACAATTATACATTATATAATATATATATATATATAAAGTACAACATGCATAACAATCATGCTATATTAACAATAATATATAACATTTACAATAATAAAGTAATAGGGCAGTCGGAGGGAATTCGGCGGACGCAGGGTCCCTGACATCTCCTACTATCTCCGCCGTATCAGGTGTAGCTCATCTGAAAGAATGGAGAAGAGAGAGGGGATAGAAAAGAGAAAAGGGAGAAAAGAAAGTAAGGGAAAGAGAATAAAGAGAGTGCGACACGATCAACTATCAAATGGTCAATCTAAACACAAGTTGTGCAGAAAGTAAATAGAAACTCCGGCAGACTAGTGCTATGGCATCATAACTACAGGGTAGAACCAGAAGGTGAAACAGAGGATACCCTGGGACATAAAGCCAACCACTACACCGTCAACAAACCTAAATGACCTTGTGAGAGTGGCTGGGAAACAGCATCCAAACATTAAAATTTACTAAAACACTCTATGACCCTGAACCCTTCAGCTCTGAGCCCTGAACTATAGGGGCTTATGAAGGATATGCTTGACTAAATAAATAAACCTTCAGCCTAGACTTGAAGAATGAGATGCCAGCCCTGGAGACAGCACTACCCACTGCCAGCCCAGGAGACGACCTTACACACTGTTCCACCATACCACACACTCACTCACACCAATTAACCTATCACGCCTGCCTTTGGAATGCAGGAGGAAACCAGAGTACCCGGAGAAAACGGGAAGAAAATGTAAACTTCACACAAAAATTTCGACCCGGGCTCGAACCAAGAATCTTTTTTCTGTGAGGTCAAAGTACTTTCCACTGCGCCGTCATATTTTTCTTCTTCTTATTATTACTTATTATTATTATTTTTTCCCCCATTATCTTCTGATTAGAATAATATTTATATTTATATTTGTATTTATATTTATATTTATATTTATATTTATATTTATATTTATATTTATTATTATTATTATTATTATTATTATTATTATTATTATTATTATCTCAAGGGGTTTTATTGTTCAGAGTGAGAGAGAGTATATTGTCGCTGGCTTCCCGGGTTTGTGTCCGTTTGTTTTGGATTTTGCTTAGCGACGGCTCAGCTCACAGACCTCACCACAGCTGGACATTTTTAACACCGCGGTCTCTTTAGCCTTGAAAACACATGGTTTTGATCAGATTGTTTTAATCTCTCTACCGTGTGATCTTAAGAGATTCAGGGTTTTTACGCTGAACTGTTCGGGTGTTGATAAAAATCTGAGGAAAAGAGGCGCTAGGTTGCTAACAGACAGATTAGCCGAGTTGACTTAGCTTTTAAATGCGAGCTGATTTTGTACATGAAAACGTTGTGTTTAATAGACAGGTGATTTTTGCTATTTCTAGCTCCTCAAATGAACCAGGTTAGCTAGCACGAAGTCTATTAGTCTTTATTTTACAAATATTTAAGCTAGTTCCAAAAGAGACCCCCGCGGTCTAAGGAATGGCCAACGCTTCCGGTTACTCATCAGGCTTGAGCGGCTCGCGGAACGGCGCGACCGCTCAGGTGCAGAGCATGGTGGCGGTGTGGGAATGGCAGGATGATGCCGGTACCTGGCGGCCCTACAGCGGTAAAGTGAGCTGCTTTGTTGAGCAGTGTCTTCAGCATCATCGGAACGCAGGCTCGACTGTCACCACCATCTCCCTGGGGCAGACCGATCCGAGTCTGGCCGCCTACATTATCGACATCCCGAGCCTCAAACAGTTCCGACAGGACACCGGTAAGAATCGCTTTCTTGAGCTATGGCATGAGCTATGATTTCGTTTGCCTTCATTATGAGGACACTGTTCCTAGGTAAACGTTTTCTGAAACTAGGGATAATGGTGTGGCGGTGCTACCACCACTATGCTACACTTCACAATATACAGGTGCTGGTAATACAATTAATATATCATGAATATTATAAATAAATGTGGGGGAGATTCACAAAAACTGGACTGCCTCTGGACATGAGTTTTTGCTGTTTGCATTATTTGTGTCAATCCACTCTTGAACAAAAGAGACAGCGTCGGAAGCATCTAAAGACAAAAGGGACTGGATTGCTACTGAATGTTCTAAAGTTAAGTTCTGTGATGAAAGTACATTTTTCCTTTGGAAATCAAAATGTCAGAGATTGAAGGAAGAGAGCAGAGGCACAGAATCCACGTCACCTGAGGTCTAGGTTAAAGTTTCCACAGTCAGTGATGGTTTGGGGAGCCATCTCATCTGCTGGTGATGCTCCACTGTCTTTTCTGTGGTCTGAGGTCAGTGCAGCCGTCTACCAGGAATTTTTAGATCAATTCATGCCTCCTGCTGCTGGCCAACTTTTGGGAGATGCATATTTTATTTTCTAACATGACTTGGCACTTGCACACAGAGCCAAAGCTTCAAGTATCTAGTTTAAGGACCATGGTATCCCTGTCCTTAATTTGCCAGCAAACTCATCTGACCTTAACATTATAGAAAATCTGTGGGGTTCTGTGAAGAGGAACATGCGATACCCCAGACCCAACAGCTGAAGGTCACTATCGGAGCAACCTTGGCTTTCATAACACCTAAGCAGTGCCACAGAGTGATCGACTCCATGCCATGCCACATTGCTGCAGTAATTTGGGCAAAAGGAGCCCCAACTAAGTATTGAGTGCTGTACATGCAGATACTTTTCTTTTTCATATTTTTCAGTTGGCCAGCATTTCTAAAAATCTTTTTTGTATTGGTCTAAAGTAATATTCTAATTTTCTAAAATTACTAAATTTGTTTTTTTTTTTTTATTAGTTGTCAGTTATAATCATCAAAGCAAAAATAAATAAATACTTGAAATATTTCAGTCTGTGTGTAACGAATGTGTGTAATATACAAGTTTAATGTTTTGCATGGAATTACTAAAATTACATATTTGTGAATTGCAAATGTATGTGAACCTTTGCTTTCAGTATCTGGTGTGACCCCATGTGCAGCAATAACTGCAATGTTTTTAGAATTTACTGTTGTTATTCAAAATTAATGATGGCAAGCCGTCCTGGCCTAGAGGCAGCAAAACAGGCCCAAAGCACGATGCTATGCCATGTTTACAGATGGGATAGGGTTCTTATGCTGGAATCCCTTCTCTAAACACAAAGCATTTCATTTTACCAGAAAGGTCTATTTTGGTTTTATCCATAGTCAAAACAGCCTTCAGTAGCCTTCTGGCTTTTCCATGTGCTCTTTAGCAAAATGCAGACGAGCAGCATTATTTATTTTAGTAAGCACTGGCTTTCTCCTTGCAACCCTGCCATGCAAAACATTGTTTTTCAGTGTTCTCCTGATGATGGACTCATGCACATTAACATTAGCCAATGTTAGAGAGAACTTCAGTTGTTCAGAAGTTGCTGAAGGCATTTTTCTATCTTCATACGATATACTGGTATACCTTGGCTTACATCGTTTTGAGTTAGGTCATTATCGATTATACATCTGTTTTCAAAAACTATGTAAGAAAAAATAAAAGTTTAAAAATAAAAGGGCTCAAATTTACATCTGTCCACAAATATTGAAATTGTAAAATCAATAGAAAGAGCTGAGGGACAATAAACAAACTTTAATGCTGAACAAACGCTCTGAGGTGTTATTAAAGTGTTACCGTTCTGGGTATTTCCCGAAAACATGTTCATGATGTCAAATCTTTAATAGTGTCTGTATTAGTGGAGTCTATATTAACCACAGTGAACATCAGCCAAGTCCTGCTGACTTTGTATAATTTCTGATAGTTTGCTTTGTCCATTACGTCATATGCACTACTACAGCACTATCCATACTTGTCAGTGCTTCAACCATAACAGGGACCTTGTTTTTGAAAAGACCTGTGACACCTGCACTCCCTGCTGACTGAACAGGATGGACGAGGGAGGAAATAATAGCAGGAAATGTGTTTCAAGTTCAGACAGGAAGGACAGTGGTTAGAATAGCTTGCTGATGTTGCACTTAAAATAGTTCATAATAGCCAATTTATAAACCTGCCAGATTTAGGTACATTTAGCTTTGTATTTAAAATGTTCTTTTACAATTTCTTAGTTTCATTCAAGAACAAAGAAAGAACGATTGACTGAAATGCTTTCATGATGAATTACTTATACAATTACTACTGTATCATTTAATGCTTTTAAAATTTATGTAATTCTCTCTGATTTGGCGTCTCATTTTATACCTGTAGGTAAGATCCGCTCAGTGCGATGCAGCCTGTTCCCTAAGTCGTCGTCATTGGTTAACGGTGTGCTCTGGGAATGGGCCAACGATGAAGGTGGCTGGACGGCATATGAATTGCACATCTCTGGTTTACTGGAGCACAGTTACCTAGCGCGCCAGACTACGATTGACTTGGGCCCACATGGCCATAACTATGTAGTAGACTTCCTGTCACTCGAACAGGTCAACAAGAGCTCTGGCTATCGTCGACGTGTGCGCAGGCAGAGCAGTAGTCCCTACCCTTCTGCAGTACCTTCAGCCACAGGCTCAGTCATCCACTCTGGCCCAGCGTGCACGTGTCAGCAGTGTTTGAGCCATGGACACATGCCTGGACGCTCTCGCCACTCTTTCTCAGCTGGAGCTGGCCCATCTTCTGCATACTCTCCATATCCCAAAAGACCGCTTTCTGTAGGGAACATGGCTTGGGGGGGACCCTGGAGTCCAGCAGTGCCCTCTATGGCTCAGTCTCCAGGGCCAGTGCCGTCCTTTCCAGCTACTCCCAATGGCTTAAGGTGAGTCTGACATGCACCTAATAATGATGATGGTTAACCTTTGTTTTCCTATCGAGTTTGCTGCTTTAAGATTTTTTGCATTTTTTTGGTGTTGGCTCAGTCTACATCCAATTTAACACTGATCTAACATTTATAAGAGTTGAACGTCTGCTTCTTGCTTTTAAAGCGCCTGTCAGCACTTTTCTTAGTAGCATTTTTCTCCTGTCAACCGATTCAACTACCAGATGCAGAATTTGGTTTGTTTTGTTTAAATAAGTCAAGGGTGTTTAAGATTTTTTTACTGAGGCAACTTTCAGAGTATCACCTCACGTCTAATGTATTAAAGTTGGCAAAATCAATCAAATGTTGGTAAATAAATACTTTCAGAAACACATCCCTGACTTTAGTAAAGAAGTATTTATTTTCCTTTTCCGTCTGAAGTTTTCTGTACTCATGTGTTCTCATCTGAAAGTGAAAGTGATCTATTTGTGACCATGCTTGCACTCAACGGAATTTGTCCTCCGCATTTAACCCATCCATGCAGTGAAACACACATAAACACACGTGTAGTGAGCACACGTGGGTTAGGTGCCTTGCCCAATGATTTAACGATACTGGTAATCGAACCGGCATCTTCCGATCGCAAGGCTGGTTACCTAACCACAAGCCTAAGACTGCCCAATCTGACATTTTGGTCAGTTGTGGCAAATGATTTTTTGCCTGTTTGGTGGAGAAGCTGATTTGTTTAACACCAAGAGTTAACACTAATGAGCACAATACAGACTGGTGCAAATTTTCTTATGTGGACCATTTTTAATTTTTGGAAATTGATACCGGATAATTATAAACTGACCACAGGCTGTATTTGGCCCCCTTGCCATAGTTTGGAGACCACTGACCCTGGAATTGTTTTATGATCTGATTGTATTTAAACTTTACCAGCAAAAAAAAAAGAGTAAATAAGTAGTTGCACATACTGTATTTATATGCTCTTTGTGTCCACCAAGCCTCAAACAACATGTGTACACAACAACATGTGTAAAATAGACCAACAGGCCACACAGCATTCATGACCTGTGACTTAAAAAATCCACTGTCATTCTATTGTTTACATTGGCATTGAGACCCTGCTGTTAATAATAATAATAATAATATGATCTGACACACCCACCCAGTTCTGATCGGGCAGATAATAAAGTACTGAGTAAATGTTTCATGCACTCAAAAATTTTAATGACATATTTTGTGTTAGCTTTTCATTTTTATGAATTCTGTGTTACGAAGCCTGTAATTGTAAAATAAAAATGTTTGTCAGTAAAAAAAAAACCAAGACAAAAAAAGCACTGTAGATAAAAAGAAAGACTCTGGGTTTTGCTACAAATACATTTTGACAGTCAGAGTATCTAGAAGTCAGATTCTTCAACACACTATCAGCTAATTACTGTATAGCACTGTGAAAAATCTTCAGGAGTGTCTAACATTTTGAAGCAAGGGCCACTAGAGAAACATATGTGAAGAGATGGGTCACTCAATTTGCTGAAGTGTTCAATTATATCAATCAAATGTTGGTAAACTATGCAAACAGACACATTAATTTTTGAAGTGTTAATTTTCCCATTCCAGCAACTCTGGGATCAAGGGCAGGAACAACCCTAGACAGGGCACCAATCCATGGTTTCGGGTGCGCACACACATTCACAGTAAGGCCCAATTTAGAGACGTCAATTATGATCATGTTTTTCAAATGCGGGATGAAACTGTAGCATTCGGTTTAATTAAACAATGTTCCAAGGAATTTGTGCAATTATCAAAATAAATTAGCTGATAGGATTGGATGTCTTGTAGAATTTGCCACAGTTCTTTTGGTGACCTTGACAGTCACAATTGCACACAAGTGTGTAGTCTGTTTTATAATATGATGCATTCCTGACATTCTTTATACTGTACCAGTGTTTGTTGGAAAAGTGTTGGCTGGAACTCTAAACTCATTCTGTATTGACTCATTAGCACAGAATTCTTACAAACAAATATATCTGTAATATATTTCGTAAAGTTTGTAAATCTCCTATTAATCTTCTTTTTCTTTGTCTTTCGGCTTCTCCCTTCATCAGGGGTCGCCACAGCGACGCAACCCGTTCCTGACGCAACCCTCACCATTTGCCCGGGCTTGGGACCGGCACTAGAAGTACACTGGCTTGTGCTCTCTAATGGCTTAGTCTCATAACCTTATTCGGTAGACAAATAACATATAATTATCAGTTATGATTCTCAAACTAAAACAAGAAGAAGAAGGAAAAAGGGAAGAAACGAAGGAAGTAGGGGTAGATACTCAGTCCAGTGATAAAGAGGACAATGATGCAATATATGAGAGGAAATTACGCAATTTATCATAAAAGCTGGTGATGTGGCCATTGGAGGTTTTCAGAATATTTTTTTCCATTTTAAGTGCTTGTAACACATACCTAAGCCAAATTGAAATTTAAGAATAATTCAGAGATTTCCACAGACTCAGGGTGCAGCTAAAGGCTAATACCCCAGACTACATGGCTGTCAGATTAGAAAGACTTGTAGAATATCTAAATATGGCAAGGGAAACATCTGGAGCAATATTTACACCCATTACTTTAGTGAGAAAATCAAAATAATTGGTCCAAAAAGTAGTCAACGAGGGGCAAAAATAAAACGTGACTAAGGTCACAAGGGTAACTGCCACATCTGTTACAGCAGTCATCTACAGACAATGGATGTAATTTAGACAATTGTGACTTTAATTGATGTGCTTTGTAAAAACATAATTCTGACACAAGGTGCACTTGTATGTATGGCGTTATCGCCTCCACAAGTCATCTGTAATATTGATCCCCAACTCTTGCTCCCACATATTTCAAGCTTTAAGACGTGATCTCAGTGACTGTCATGATCTGTGAATAAAGTATAGAAATAAGAGATTTATGCAAAGGGTTAAAAATAAAGCAAAGATTCCCAAGCCTGAGATACAACACAAGTGTTATATGAAGGAAATGATGTGGATAAGCAGTTCCCGTGTTGCAAATAACGAAAAAAAGAGATGAAGTCAATTAAAAGTCAGAATGTAACTGAGCAAATCTACTGAGACTTCCCTCTTTAAAAAAATCACAAAGGGACACAAGGCCAAGTTTATTCCAGTATCGAAAAAGGAGGAAATAAATGATTGTCCAATATAGAGGGACATAAAAACTTGGTGCTGCCTAAATTTATACCAGATACAAAATGTAGATAACTGGGTTATTTACTTTACCTACCAGAGACAATGGCAAAGAGCTAATCACAGATGAGTGTTCTAATTTACATAATTAACATAGATCAGGATTCTTGATACAAAGGAGAATTCTATGAATATGTACTAAACCAATAGTAGAAGCGGAAATTTGGGAGAGCCAGTCCACAATCAGATCTGATTTATAGGGACAATCCAATTCTGGTGATCCAGATAAAGTCAGAAATCAGTTTGTCTGACTCCTTTAAGAACGTCTTGAAAAGAACCACTGGGAGAGTTTGAAATAAAAACAAAAATGTCGGTAATGCATTCATGTTCACTGTGTTGACACTGGCAATCATGGACCGTGGAAATTCTTTCCAATTTAAAAGATATCCCTTTAATATTAAAGGATCAAAATAACTGTGAATATGGGCTTCTAGTGAATCAGTAACAAAAACGCCTAAATATCTGAACCTATAATCTGAAAAGTGGAAAAGAATTTGTGTTCTAACCATAGATTTGGCAATTGGGTTCATAGGGTAGCAAATCCTTTTCTGAAAGTTCACTTTATACCCTAAAAAAGACCTAAAACCTGACCATGTATTCAGTATAAATGGAATGGAGTGAGATGGTTCAGCCACAAATAAAATTAGATTGTCAGCATAAAATGAAACCCTTATTGTGGTGCCCATGCGTTAAATACCCTGCACCTGAGGCAAAGTTTTTAATGCTGTCAATAGGGGTTCTATAGCCAGTGCAAACAACAAAGGGGATAAACAGAGGCAAATACGAGGATTGCATATTATTAATACAGACAGAGGCACGTGGGCATATTTTGTCAAAAGAAGAGAGATTGATGCTTCAGTTACAGTGAAAGGTAACAGCCAACGGTTAAGATCTCATTGTAAACTTGTAAAAGAAGAGGGGCTAAAGCTTGGTGATGAATATTCTGTAGGCAACCCATTTGGACCAGGTCCCTTTTCCGCCTGCGTTTTAGAAATAGCTGCAAGTATTTCATCTAGATGAATGGGTGAGTCAAGATCAGAGACCTACACAGAATCTACTGTACGAAATGATAAATAATCAAAAAATGTATTAATCCTATCACCATTAATTGACTCAAAACAATATAATTTTTTGTAGCATTTGTGAAATATGTGATTTACTGACTGAGGATCAGTGCACATCATTTTCAACCACAGTTTGTGAAATTAATCTAGCATTGGTAAGGCCCATTAAACGATGAGCTACCAATTGTGAGGGTCTATCCCCAATCTTATAGTATTTGCTACAAGAATAATTTAACCATGGCACACTCCTTATGCAAGCATGATGATGGGGAAACCGAATTGAGACGATCCAGGCTAGTAAGTTTATCAGTAAGATTCTGTAGATCAGGTCTGTATTTTTTTATTTATATTGGGCGGTGTAGGATATAATTTGACCATGCAAATGAGCCTTAAGAGTTTCCCAAAAAAGGGCTGCAGAAATGATGCCATCGGCATTAAAATGTAAATAATCATCTATCGAAGTAATAATGTAAGTACAAAAATCGACATCAGCTAAAAGTAAAGAATTAAGGTTCCAGGACATGGTATGATGAGGAAAATTGGAAAAAATGAAATCTTCTGAAAGAGAAGCATGATCAGAGATTATGATCGCATGATAATGAACTGAAGATATGTTAGGAACTAAAGATTTGGAAATAAAGAAATAATCAATATGTAAATAACACATATGTGCATGAGAATAATGGGAAAAGGGTTTATTCATGACATTGAAATACCTCCAAGGGTCACTGATATTATAATTTGAAAAAAAGTCGAGGACCATTCGGGATGTGTGTGAAGTGGGAATGAGAATTGAGGAAGAACGGTCTAATAGCGCATCAATAACAGAATTCAGATCACCTCCCATAATCAGAGTGGGTGTGGAGAGATAGAATGGAGCTAATTAACTTACAAATTAACTCAGGATCCTTAAAAGTGGGTGCATAAAAATTTACCAACAATGATAGTTTATAAAGTATTATGCCACTTACAATGAGACACCTCCCTGTTCTATCACAAATAACCCTCTCAGTTACAAATTAAATACATGATCTAATCAAAATAGCAACTCCTTTCTCGAAATAAAAAAAATAAATAAAATAATATAATAAAATAATAAATAAGTAATAAACACACCCATAAAGCCCATCCCACTGATTACCAAACACACCCACCCGTTATATTGACTATAAACAAATGTTTAACAAAGCTCACACACGGAGCTATCCCAAACGTAACTATACTCCCGGTAATCTAATGTCTTTGCGACTGGGATTCTAAATTTTCACACTTAGCCTCCAAATCAGCAACAGTCTTGGTCAGTGTAGTGACATTAGACTGAAGTTCCAACACATCATCAGTACATGTCGAAAGTGATCGCTCCGCAAATATGTGCCCAAATTTTCTCTTTGACTGAACATTGC
>JAOUQV010000025.1:6384020-6395670 GCA_028565295.1 Aspidoras spilotus | reverse complement strand
GTGAATTGTGTTCACAGATAATGTTCTCTGAAAATATTCCTAAATCCATTTTGTGATTTCCAATACAGAAGTATGCGTGTCTATAATGCAGTGCCGTCTAAGGGCCAGAATATCATGGGCACCCAGTACGGTTTTCCGGCTGTCCCCATTAAGTTCACACACAAAAGATTTTTCGATTTGTACTTGTAATTATGAAAAATAACATATTTACAAGTAATAAAACAAAGCTATATTAAAAATAAAATCAAATTGATTAGAATAATTACTTGGACACCACAAATGTCTAACATTTAGTACCATTTTGCAAATTTGTCGCTGGCAATCATAGCTGTAATAACGTGTAATTAGCTCAGATTTGGCGGGTTGTGCTTCATTAATTGTATTCCATTCTCTATTAAAGTGAAGTCCAGAAATTGGCCTGCATATAGAAGCTCCTATTACAGTATGGCTGCTTGAAATTTCTCCTGTGTTAAATATCAAACATATCATTCCTGTTACGTGATATTGCTGTGTTTAA
This sequence comes from Aspidoras spilotus, assembly GCA_028565295.1. Taxonomy (NCBI): domain Eukaryota; kingdom Metazoa; phylum Chordata; class Actinopteri; order Siluriformes; family Callichthyidae; genus Aspidoras; species Aspidoras spilotus. The sequence goes on along the minus strand of JAOUQV010000025.1, from coordinate 6,395,153 downwards.
CTTGAGTCTTTGTATTTTTTCCTCAGTCTGTTTGCAGCTATTCAAATTCTATTCAATCTTAATCTATAACATTAACAGAACATTATCACAAAGCAGCTAACATGGGGAGAACATTTTTAGTCAAGCATTCGGCTTATAGCTTTATTTCCTCTTGGGTAAACATGTAGATCTGGTAGATTATTGGCACTAGATTGTTGGTAAACTTGAAATGTTTGGATGCCCTAATGTCTCAAGGAGCCCTCATTCCATCTTGATCTAATTTTTAAGTTTTATGATTTTTCTTAGGATCATTACTTTCTATTATATTTCTCTCTTTCTGCGAAGGTAGTCACACAGTCACAGAGTGCTGAGCCGACACCCGTCTGAACCACCCCAAAGTTCAATTTTACACACTCGTTTATAGACTCTTATCATATTGTCATCAACATCCCCTTTTTTAATTGACTCCTGATTTTTCTATTATCTTCTTAATCGCTAGTGTGAAAGTGTAATATGAAATATTGCTAGGTGCACCTTTCCCAGGACATGAATTTGTTGTTCTGTGATCTTTCCTCTTGCATAATACAGAATCTACTTTACTGCTTTTAACATCTTTACTCTGCTTTACTCAAATTTGTACAGACTTCTTATTGTGTATACAGAAGGGGTTAGTTAAGGTTTAGTTACTTGTTTAATAATAAATAGAATACATATTTAAATAATTATACAAATGATAAAATGCAGTGGTACCACAATGTCTAGTATGAATTTTCTTGTGAATTTGTGTAAACTGCCCCATTAAACATTTACACTTAGACAGTTTAGACAGTTGATCACACCTGACCTCCTGCTGGACTATTGCATATATCCAGATGCTCTTCTGATATTTTTAAATTCTGATAATCCTCACAGTAAACCACTCACAGTCTATTATGAAATATTTAATCTAATATTAAATTACAAAAAAAATTATATTAATATAAAAATGTAGTACAACATTAAAATAATAAACATATTACACAACTGAGCATTAGAAAAAAATTACTGCTTTTTTAGTTGTCAAAGTCTCTAGACAAACTGTGTACACATTTTCTTGAAGCCACTCAGTAAATCTGGCCATCTAATTTCCATCCTGGCATCTTAACCACATGCAAAAATAACATAAAATAAAACATTATAAAGTTAAGTAATTACATGAAAAGCTACATCTGCCTCTGATTTAAACAGAACATTTATAATGAAAATTGGGTTTTAGGTGCATGCTATTTACAGCTGCATGTGTCTCCCGCGAGTCCAGGCCTCCGAGATACTGCCACACGGAAAAAATCAATGACACAGACAGGCACACATGGCAAGTCACAGTCCCAGTGCAACCCCAGTGAGGATTTTAGCCCCAGTCATGACGCTACTGCTCAATAATGGCATTGCCTTAATAGTCCAAAGATACAAACTGGCAAGGAAATAAGATAGAAATCTTAATGAGTGTCTACAAGAATTTGATTTTTTTCTGAAGACTATGACTGAACATCGCAGTCTGGTTCGGGAATAGCACCAAGCAGGACAGGCAAGCTCTACGACGAGTGAGATGTTCAGCAGAGCGGATCACTAGGATAGAGTTTCCTGACCTGCAGTCCATCTACAAGAAGCGGTGTTAGACCAAGGCCAAAAAGATTGTGAATGACCTCAGTCATCCCAACAATGGACTGTTTTCTCTGTTGCCCTCGGAGAAACGCTTAAGAACCCTCAAGGCGATCACAGAGAGAATGAGGAGGAGCTTCTTTCAACAATCCATCCGTGCCCTGAATGGGGACAGGGACTAGGACACTAAAATATTTACATAAACACAAACTGGACTCTCACTCACTACAATACAACACACATTACAGTACATTACACAACAACACACATCACACTACAACATACAATACAATACTCTCGGACAATAACACAAATATTTCTATTTCTCTTTAACATTAACTACTCTGTATATTCTGTTATCTATATTTCTATATTGTCATATTTTTATATTATATTTTTTAACTTATTTTCTCACTTTTATATATATTTTGTCTATATATTTTAAATAGATTTAATCTTTATTGATAGCTTTGATGTGGGCAGACTGTCAAAAAAGCATTTCATTGCAGGTTGTACTGTGTATTACTATGTATGTGACAAATACAATTTTATTTGATTTGATTTGAACAAGGGTGCAAGGGCAGGAACAACCCTAGATAGGGTGCTACTCCATCGTAGGGAACACAGTCAAATGTACATTTACACACCGAGGGCCATTTTGAGACACCCAATCACCTAGCATGCATGTCTTTGATTTGCAGAAGGAAACCAAAATCTTTATGAGTTTTCATGTGAACATCAACCATTACATTAACCACATTTAATTAAAGAATGTTGATCTTACCAGCTATGTCGCTTTGACTCCTGCTGGACATTTTCAGATATTCAGGAGCTATGCCTTTTGCAAATTCTTAAAATTCTTCTGCTATCAGTTCACTGACTGACAAAGCCTAGCTTCCAGCCCTCGTCACGCAGCTCGTAATTAATAATGTAAATCACTAGAAATCTGATACTCCAAAGGGTTTTCCGTGTGCCATAACATTTTCATTTCCACACCACATGTGTGTCAGAGATGGGCTCAGGCTGTGCTGTGAATCATTTCATTTTGAAAATGCCAAAACAATGCCCTTTTGAATAAATATTCAGCCAAAAGGGCTGCAAGAGATCTGCTAAATTAGCTCCAAACCGTGGCCTCTGGCTCCCCTCTCCAAGCATATCCACTTCCTCATTAAAAAGATATGCTGTATGTTTTGCTGGATCAATGTGAGCAAATGTAGTTTTTTCCACACTGACTGCTTGCTACTCCTAGGATATATGAGGTAATAAGTGTTTTGTGGCTGCAATGTCAGTACTGCAAGTTTGGATATTAGCTTTTTAATTAGATAATAGTTGAAATATTGGGATGTTCTGTCAGCACCTCAGTATTACATTATGGCTCCAATTTAGGCTGCTAACTCGGGGCTCGTTTAGAGGCTGGCCTTTGTTGCTAACAGCCCTCATGAGGTATAATCTAAACTCCCCTTTGTTTGATGCCATCTATCAAATTATCTATCGATTCTCAGATTCTGAAAATTGGACAGGAACCTCTAGCTAAAGCCTAACCAATCTTTCTGGTTTAATGGGCAATATGAGATGATGAGGAGCTCTACAGGCAGAGAATTTGCGATGAACTATAGCAATAAAAATAATAAAGAAAATGGGGCAGTGAGTTTTGTAATACAATGGATGAAATATTAACAAATTTAAGTTTCCCCAGGTAATATGCTGCTAGAATATATGGCTTAAAATAGACTAAGCTAATGAATTTTTGAATATTGGCTGTAAATAATATAAAATGCTAACATTTTATATTGGGGTCTGTTTACAGATAGCTTAAACATTCATTAATATCATTAATATAAATTAAACAGGGGACGGCATTGTGGCACAGAGGGTAGAATTGTTGCCTCACAGCAAGAAGGGATGACTTATGTGTGGAGTTTGCATGTTCTCTTTGTGTTTGTGCAGGTTTTTTCGAGTGTTTCGGTTTCCTCCTACATGCATGCTAGGTTAATTTGTATCTATAAAGTGGCCTTTAGTGTCTGAATGTGCATGTGAGACTGTGTGTGCCCTATGATGGATTGGCATCCTGTCTAGGGTTGTTCCTGCCTTTTCGCCCAGAGTTGCCGGTGGCACTGGCATGGATCTCGACCCATGTGGATTAAACAGCAAAAAATGAATGAATGAAATTAAACAAGCAAATGACATACAGCACTGTGAAACAAAAATCAGGCACCCTATTCTACAGATTTTTTAGAGATTTTAGATTTCCACATATTATATTTCAATATAAGATTTATTTAAAAAAATATAACATCATTTTTAGATTAAAAACATAATGCAGTCTGTTGGGTTTTGTCCTAAATCAGAAGCAAGTTTGGTAGTTAAAGTTTTTAGAAGATCTGTCAGAATCTCCAATATAATGAATCAGTCAATTTTATGCAGTGAAACAAGATAAAAAAAAAAAATTATATAACGTGTTTGGAAATAATAATAAAACATTATACTACAATCTGTATACACAAATTTCTTATACTGTGCTTGACATGCTTAATAACTTTAAGGCACAACTTTGAACAAAATAATATCTGGATGTGCTTGTTATTCATGAACCTTTGACAGAGACTTTTTTTTGCTGCAAATATGTGTTTTGGAGCCATGTTGTGAGAAGCTATTAACTGGGCTATGTGAAAGGCTAATTTAATTATCCAAGTTAGTTAGTTTTACATGTTGAGTGTGAGCTCTGTGTTTTGCTTTATTTGATTATGGTTAGTTTTGGAATTTTGGCTTTGAATTTAAACTTTTGCCAGCTTCAGAAATTGTAGTCATAAAGCATTCAGTTGACTAGTACCCAGGAAATTCCACTATTTATTTGTACATGTGCCTGTTTCAATCCTGACCGTGAGTTACTTACAGTCTATGCAGTTTGCATGTTACCCTTATGTCTGTTTGTGTTTCTTATGTTTCTTGGTTTCACAGAGGACAAAAACACACTAGTGTCTGTTTTCTGTTATCCTACTCCATTATGAAGAGTGAGGAATAAAGGCCCACAAATTGGTACTGGTATGAATTTATTGTCAAATGTGCAAACGTACAAGACATACACAGAATGAGATACATTCCTCTCAGACCCACAAAACATGACAAGGACATGTCAAAATATCACACATTGTCACACTATATTGCCAAAAGTATTCGCTCACCTTGACTCACATATGAGATTAAGTGACATCCCATTCCTAATCCATAGAGTTCAATATGACTCTGGTCCACCCATTGCATCTAAAACAGCTTCAACTCTTATGGGAAGGCTGTCCACAAGGTTTAGGAGTGTGTTTTTGGGAATTTTTGACTATTCTTCCAGAGCTATTCTGAAGGCCTCAACTTATCTCTGATCTTCTGTTATCACAGAAGCAGCCTTGAAGGGCTGTATTCGGTCCAGTGGAGCCAAAACATGGATTACACCTTGTTCGTTGACCTTAAAAAGGATACATTTTACAATCCCTGTAGCATATACTGCATCGTCCATATGTCCATTATGTTTATTTAGTCCATTACAATATTTCATACATTCAATTTGTTTAAGCAGATATATGATGTTGTCCGTGTTCAGATTTAAAGTCACAATTTGAGTGCTGACAACTCTGCCCAGTGAATCAACCATGTTGGGCACCTTAAAAGGGTCGGCACAGGCTGGTTTCCCCCGAACCCAGACTTCTCGTTGAGAAGATGGTGTCAATCGCGTTGAGAGACCTTTTAATTAAATCGATAATTTCTCATTTTGTAAAGCAATGTGGAGAAATCTCTCAGTAGTATTAGACTAGACAAAACAGGAGAAGCATAACATGAGAGATAAGGGAGATGAGAGAAAATGCTGCCTTAGTTGACAGCAGAAGAAGAAAATCTACACAGCTATGCATTAATTAATTATATATGCCAGATATATAATTTACTGTATATGTCAGGTATCAAACTCATGACATTATAAATGTTTATGTACCGGAAAAACTGATGATACTCCTGATACTGTGGTACTGGAACAACCCACAACTTCAGCTGTTTCTTAAACACTGGCAGCAGATCAACACCGTAAAATATGGCTGATTGCCTCAAAACAATTTTTGCAACAATTTTGCCACATAATTAGTGAAAAGAAAAAGAAAATTTGTTTCCGGATATACTACAGCTTCTGAGAAATGCACCACAGTCAGTGACTGTTTTCCAGGAACATAATACTCATCCCTCACAATCCCATATGTAGCACTTCTATCTGCATGAAGGTGACATATTACCAGACTCCCTGTGCCTTGAGCGTGCAGTGATTAATGATTTGCATTAAACTGCCGTGCACACTGGAGACTACAAAACGTTGTCCTTTAGGTTTTCTTTATTTAATTCAGTGATGCAAAATGATAGGAGCATGCTTGAGAATCCCTGTCCCTGAATAAATTTATAGCTAACAACTGCTTTGGCTTAATTAGCAACCTGATGGAAAATGTGCTATCCTGAATGGACAGCATTACAAGCCATGCTAACAAATTGCTGATTACATTATGCTGAACAATAATTAAGAAGCTTTAATGGGTGCAGTGCACTTATTCATTACACAGCGATGTTGTATGTACAGTGCTGTCTGGCAGTTCATCATTTTATCATTTCAAGTGCTAGGGAAGCTTTCTTCTCAACAGTTGATGCTATAACTTTGGTTGCAATCAAATATGAGCAGTAAAGATATAGCACTCACACAAACTTTGTGAAGGATACAGGAAGCAGTTCCTGTTTTTGAATTGGTTTTATGGCATTTTTCCTGTGTGTTTTTTGCCCCTTCCTTCTCTTTGGCAGCATTTCATAAAAAATGTTTGCTAATTTTTCTATATCTGATAACATTTGGTAAAATCATTTATAAACACAGTTTCCACTTCCATTTTTAAGCTGATGACACAGAGTTGTACAGTGGGGAAAAAAGTATTAGTCAGCCAGTGATTTTTCAAGTTCTCCTACTTAGTAAGACTAGAGAAGTGTCTGTAGTATTTTTAAAAATTTATTTGGTGAAGTTATGGTGGAAAATAAGTATTTGGTCATCCAAACAAGCAGGATTTCAGACTTGTAGACTTGTAACTTCTTCTTTAAGAATCTATTCTATCCTCCACTCATTACCTGTATTAATGGCACCTGTTCGAAATTGTTATCTTTAAAAAGGCATCTGTCCACAACCTCAAACTGTCAGATTTAAACTCAACCATGGTCAAGACCAATGTTCTGTCAAAGACAACAGGAAGAAAATTGAAGACCTGCATAGGCTGAGAAGAGTGAGTCGATAATAGGCAAGCAGTTTAGTATTAATACATTAACTTTAGGAGCATTTGTAAGAAAATGGAAGACATACAAGACCATTGATATTCTCCCTCGACCTAGAGCCCCATGCAGGATCTTATCCCGTGAGGTCAAAATTATCATGAAATCAGTTAGTAAAAATCCCAGCACTATAAGGAGGTGCCTGATGAATGACCTGCAGACAGCTATAAACAAAGTGAAAAGGCTTCTATCAGTTACACTCTCTGCCGAGAGGGACTCAAATCTTGCAGTGCCAGGTGTGTCCAGCGCTCTGGTAATAGAAGACTCTATAATGAGGCATGTGAAAGTAGCTAGGCATTTAGGGGCACCAGCAGCATTAGTACAGTGTTTACAGGGAGCCAGGGTGCCGGACATAGCAGGTAATAATTTTAGGCAAGCTCTGGTTCTCTAAGATTTTTTTATTGGAGCTAATGATATACGCCTTCGACAGTCAGAGGTTACCAAGAGTAGTATTATAGAGGTGTGTAAATTAGCGAAGGCGATGTCCGATGAAGTAATCTGCTCTGGCACCCTCGGAATGCGGCGTGCAGGTTACTTACAGCAGGTTATGGTCACTGAACTGCTGAATGTCCAAGTGGTGCATGATATCAACTTTCAGTGTTATGCTGATGATACGCAGTTGTGTCATCCAATCCTGACGAATTTACTCAAGTTAAAGAATGTGTTATGGACATTAGACAGTGGATGTTAAACAATTTTCTTTTACTCTGTTAGCTCAGGCAGCTAGAAGTAAAGTTTCTATTATTTTATTATCTCTGGATGATTTTAAATTACACTATATACAGCTATTACAGACCTTGGTGTGATTATTGGTTCTATCCTTTCCTTCGAATCTTATGTAGATAATCTTATCTTACCCTATAATCCTTTGCTGCCATAGGCCTAGTCTACAGGAGTTTCTGCTTGCTCTCTGCACAGCTTGTGTTTGAATTGTCTATTAGATAGTTGATCTAAGTGTCTAACTTACTTTATTTCCTTTCCCTTTCTTTATTTCTCCACTCTCCACATATATATATATATATATATATATATATATATATATGTATATGTGTGTGTATTTGGTTATATTATATATTAAATGTATGTTTTGTATGTACAAAGATGTATGTACAAAGTTTTATTGAGTTTTGTTATTGACCAAATACTTATTTTTCACCATACTTTACAAATAAATTATTTAAAAATCCTACAAGGTGATTTTCTAGATTATTTTTTATCATTTTGTCTTATATTTGAAATGTAACCTCTGATGAATGGCTGACCTCTCATCTTTCTAAGTAGGACAACTTGGACAATCAATGGCTGAAAAAACACTTTTTGGTCCCACTGTTTGTCTCTGCAACATCTGATGGGAACTACGAGTTAAAAAGCTGAGGAATGTGTAAAGGGCATTATATAGGAAGACAATGCACATATTTTTGGTTGGCTGACATTGGCTCTATATTGCTTGACTTGTTATTATTATTATTATTATTATTATTTGACGCTAGGTGCTGAATAATGTTCTACTTAATTCTGATAAGACTGAAAAACTTGTACTGGTAGATAGAAGTAAGATTTGTAATTACATAAAGTGTGCAGTAAAAGACTTTGGTGTGATTGTTGATTCCAGACATTCAATTGAAGCTTATGCAAATAATATTACTAGGATAGTGTAACAATTTTCCACCAGGGAACACACAGGATGAGGCAGAAGTAAATGCAGAGTGGTTCTTTTAATAATAATCCTTTTCAAAATAAACCGACACAGAAATAAACTTTAAACAAAACGGAACAAGAAACATAGCCTGGCAAAACACATAGCAAGAAACAAAAAACAAAACTCTTAGCACAGTATAACTCTCTTTTAGTTTTACATTTAAAGTTAATTCCTCGCACTGAACTAAACAAAAACTCAACTTAAATATCCCGGTTAATCAGTGAGCCGAATTGCAAACAGCTGCCGTTTTTTAGTTCATGTGACTGCCCCATAACATCCGTAAACAAGAGCAGTAACATTTTGCGGCTGGTTGCCATGTTCATTGAATCCCCCCAGGTTGCCAGAGTTACCGGGTTCCTGACAGATAGACTTTATTTATATTAAAATGTTGCTAAAATCAGTTCTTGTTCCTCCTAACTGTTGTACCGGTTCGTCTGTTGATTATATATATATATATATTCAATGTAGTGTTGATGGTAAGCATCTTTGGGTTTTAGAAAAGTCCTATATAAGAATGAAGTATTATCATTAATGCTTTTTGGGTCATTGATAGAACCAATGCAATTTTAATTATAAAGCACTTTTAACAATGGACATTGTCCTAAAGCAGCTTTACAGAAATGTTTTATCCCAGGTGAGTGACGGTGGCAAGGAAAAACTCTCTAAAAGAGTAAGGAAGAAACCTTGAGAGGAACCAGACTCATAATGGAATCCACTAACTAACAATAATATATAACAATAATATTTAAGATATTCATATGGCATATATATATATATATATATATATAGTGAAACTGAAAACACCTGTAATTTTAGTGTCGGAGGTTTCATGGCTAAATTGGACGAGCGTGGTGGCCAATCTTCATTAATTACACATTGATCTGCCCCGTTCTGTAGCCCTCATAATATGATCTATCAGCAAATAACCTGCACCCTTTGACCGAAGTGGGATCATAAGAAACTAGAAGTTTACTAAGGTACTGTGGTGCGAGTCCGATTACTGCTTTATAAGCGAGAAAAAGTATTTTATAGTCAATTCGAACTTTGTCCGGTAGCCAATGCAGTGTCTATAAATATGTTCATATTTTCGGGTTCTAGTAAGAATTCTTTAGTTGGTTTATGCACCTACTGGAACAAACTGAAGTTACAGTAATCCAGCCTAGAGGTAACAAAAGCATGAAAAAGTTTTTATGCATTATTCTGTGCCAGCATATTTATGATCTTAGCAATGTTTTTAAGATGAAAGTATGCTATCCTGGTGGTATTATCTGCATGAGATTCAAAGGAAAGGCTAGAATCAATAATCACACCAAGGTCTTTTACAGCTGTACATGGTGTAATTGAAAGACCATCCAGAGATAATAAAATATCAGAAACTTTTTTATCAGAAATTTAAGTAAAAGAAAACTGTTTTACATCCACTGTCTAACGTTCTTCACACATTTCTCAATTTGAGTAAATTGGTATCTCTCCTCAGGATTGGCTGGCACATATAACTGTTTACCATCAGCATAACAGCGAAAGTTGATATCATGCTTGCAAATAATACTTCTCAGAGGTAGCATATATAGAGTATCGGGCCTAAGACAAAACCTTGTGGGACACCAAGCTTTACCCTACTGTGCATAGAGTAATGGCCATTTGCATCTACACAATAATAACGGTCATACAAATAAGACCTGAACCAAACAGGGCTGTTTCCTTAATTTCAAGAACTAGCTTATAAAGAATAACAGTGTGATCGATAGTGTCAAAAGCTGGACTGGTCAATTAATATAAGCATGGAAACCCTGATCAGAAGCCCATAGCAAATCATCCACAGCTTTAACCAGGGCTTTCTCTTTGTGCTATGATGGGGCCTAAATCCTAACTGAAAATTTTCAAAAAGATTATTTTAATTCAGTTATGAAAATAACTGCTGAGCTACAACAATATCTAGGATTTCAGAGAGGAAGGGGAGTTTAGATATTGGTCTATATTTTGACAGCAGGTAAGGGTCAAGGTTAGGTTTTTTAATCATAGGTTTTATAACTGCTAATTCAAATAATTTAGAGGTATAAGCGTAAAGTTGTGGGTATAGGTTCTAATATAGATGTTGTATATTTTGATGATGAAACTAGTAAAATTATCTCTGTTTCTTGGAGTGGAATAAAGTAGGATATATTTTCTGGTGTAAGGTAAATATATTGACATCTAGTTTACTTGGATTTCTCGGGTTAAGATTTACATTATTGATTTTGTGCCCTATGTGTATCTAAAATAAATGATAAAGTCGTCGCAACTACAACCTGATGGTAGGAATGCTTTCTTATAGTTTAGGAGACTCTCCTTGCATGCTGTTTGATACACAACCAGGTTTGTTTGACACCAATTTTGCTCTAGTTTTCTATCGATTTTTGTTAACAAAACCTCAAACGAGTTTAGTTTTTGCTGAGATTTATGTGTGATGACTATATTATTTTTATTATTATTATTATATATGA
>JAOUQV010000025.1:6350364-6377756 GCA_028565295.1 Aspidoras spilotus | reverse complement strand
TCCCAGGGCTCCCTCATGTCTGTGTCACCTTCTGGTTCTACCCTGTAGTTATGCTGCCATAGCGCTAGTCTGCCGGAATTTGTTTTCTCTCTGCACAACTCGTGTTTGAATTATCCATTAGATCCATTAGACACTTGATTGTGTCTAACTCTATATTCTCTTTCCCTTTCTTTTTTCCCCCTTTTCTCGTTTATATCCTCTCGGATTTCGGATGAGCTACACCGAATATGGCGGAGTAACCAGGAGATTTCGGCAACCCTGCGCCCGCTGGATTCCCTCCGACTGCCCATTCACTCTATTATTATGCTAAATATGGTATATGGTATGTATGTTTTGTGTATGCGTGTATATATGTATGTGTGTATATAAGGTTGTTATATTAATGTTATATATTATTGTTAGTTATAGAATTATATATAAGATGTATGTTATGTATGTTATATATTATGTATATATTGTTATATTATTATTGTTAGTTATAGAACCATATATTAGATGTATGCAGATTACATCACCCAAATAAGGATGGGTTCACTTATGAGTCTGGTTCCTCTCAAGGTTTCTACCTCACTTCCTTGCCACCGTTACTCATCTGGGATAAAACGTTTTTTGTAAAGCTGCTTTGGGACAATGCCTATTGTTAAAAGCACTTTATAAATAAAATTGAATTGAATATGTTGCTCTAGAACCTGGATATACCTTTCAGCATTGATGATGTCCTTTTAGATGTGTAAGATGCCCGCACCACATGCACTAATGCAACCCCATACCATCAGAGATGCAGGCTTCTAAACTGAGCGCTGATAACAACATCCCCCATAAGACCTAATTACACGGTGTCCCTGATTTCAATAAATAACTATTTTTGATTCGTCTGACCACAGAACAGTTTTCCACTTTGCCATAGTCCATTTTAAAAGAGCCTTGGCCCAGAGCCATCTGCGCTTCTGAATCTTGTTCAGATATGGCTTCTTTGTTGAACTATAGAGTTTTAGCTGGCAGTGGCGGATGGCACTGTGAATTGTGTTAACAGATAATGGTCTCTGGAAAATCCTGCACCTATTTTGTGATTTCCAATACAGAAACATGCCTGTATGTGATGCAGTGCCGTCTAAGGGCCCGAAGATCACAGGCACCCAGTATGGTTTTCTGTCCCATGTGTGGCACTGACTCCAGCAGCAGTCCACTCTTTGTAAATCTCACTCATTTTTTAAAGGCCTTTTCTTGACAATCCTTCCAAGGCTGTGGTTATCCTGGTTGCTTGTGCACCTTTTTACTACACTTTTTTCTTCCTCTCAACTTTTCATTAATATTAATATTTTTGGACACAGCAGTCTTTTGCAATTACTTTTGTGGCATACCCTCCTTATGGAGTGTGTCACTGACTGTTAATTTAATAATAAACAACTGACTTTGTGTCAAGATGGCACACTTGGCAAGTTATTAATACTTAGATGAATTAATTAGAATTAATGAATTAGAAAGACTAAGCATCAGCATTTTTGTATTGAGACATGATTTTATTCAGTGTTATGCACCAGCTGCTGGTAAACAAGGTGAAGTTATTAGGCAGGTTTTTGAACATGTAATTGCAGAGACTCTCAAGCAGTACCTACTTGTCATCACATGTGATTTCAAAAAGCCATAAAAATAAAGTTGGGCAGAATCATCTTCCTGTTTTTGCAGAAAACTCGAAATAGAGCGGATGCTTAGATGCGATCATCAAGTTGAAATTGCAATTTCCCTCAGGGATTAATAAAGTATTTCTGATTCTGATTCTGACTCTAATGTACATTAACCTGGAAGAAAACGCACAGAAATGTAACTGCAGGACTCTATTCCAGCGAAGAAGCTCACAAAACTATTCCAGCCTTGTACTGCAGACATCAAGGACAAAGATGATAAGGTACTTGTTGAACCAAAGGTGTGTCAAAGGTGGAAAGGACCTTGCACTGGTCTCACATGCTAGCAAGATCCTGTTGCATGTGATCTTAAGGCAGATGCAGCCTAAGCAGAGACTGCCCAAGAACAAGCTCGAATTAGGCCAAGAAGAGGCATGAGGGAACGTATCACAAATGTTTGGATCATGTAAAAGCAAGAGAAAGGAACAGGCACAGTAATTATCTTTCATCAGCTTCACAAAGGAATTCTATATGATACAGCATGGCTAACTGTGGATAACCACGCTTGAGGGTTCTCTTCATACTTGGCTAACTGCTCATAAATTTCTACAGTTAACAGAGTGCGGCCTTCAGGAAAGCCAATCAGCATGGTTCAGTGTCAGGAAAGAAGTCCAACAAGGTTGTAAACTCTCTATAAGAAATTGTAAAAAAACCATTAACAATCTTACATGCAGATGATATTATCATATTGGCCACATTAAAAGAAGAACTAAAGGATATGGTGTGTCATATTGAAAATGCTTCACAGAAATATAACATAATGGTCAATTCTACAAAATGAAAGTAATGACCAGGTTCGATTTTCAGTCCCGTTAACTCATGATGCGGCTGAAGTGCCCTTGGGCAAGGCACCTTACCACTGGTTGCTTCCCGGGCACAGTGGATGCTGTTTACAGTTCTGGGCAGGTGTGCACACTTTACTGTATACTTTACTGTATATACAAGTTTTTACTTTCATATTTGAGAATATTGTAGAAGGCAGAAATTTGAAGAAATTGAACCCTTTAATATGTTTGGGATGTAGAATAACAAAAGATATTAAAAAACAAAATTAGCACTAACACCAAGCTATACTAAGAAAGCCTTGGTCTGGCCAGTAGCCACATATGGATGTGAAACTTGAACACTGAAGATAAGAAGATATGTGATTAATGAATTATGTGACGAAGCCCCCACATGACAGTATTGAAGTTAAGTGTAATGGCAGGACTCAAGAGGGAGTCAGAAAGGGTGGAAGACAGAGAATAACCTGAATAGACAACATCACAAAGTGGATGGATTATCAGGGCAGAACTGCTACAAGCAAAATCTGACTTATCTGTGCAGCCAGTGAACCCAAAATGATGACGGCATATGATGTGACGTTTTATAGTATGAAGATTTTTTATGTCCCATGCATCCTGCTTCTAAACACACTTGTTCTCACTTGATCTCTCAAGTTTTAATTTGTCTCAACTAATCGTTATCACCCTTGTCTGTCTCATTACAGGTGTAAGAGCAGACAGAGAATCTATGTCTGATCTACTATGACCCTTTTCTTGTTCTTGATTATCTATGTTGCTCTGTCTGCCTGACCCTTGAACATTTCAAGTTACTGCTATTAGGATTTGTGTTTTAAATCTGTTTATTGAAACCCTTTAAATAAACTTCCACCTTCCTACATCCCTGAATATAAGTTGACGTGTTATTGGGTCACTATGAAAGTTTGTAGATGTAAATCTCACTATCTAAAACTCAATAGTATCTCGTTTTCCATAGAGAAATCATTATTGTTTTAAACAGACAGTAATCCCGCTGTTATTTGTCATCTGTGTGTTTTGATTTAACGTTCATTCAGAAGAAATGTAAATTTGCATCATTTATGTAAATTTTTAATCAGTTCTGCATTCTAGAGGGAGAATTGTGTGCACAAAAAAATTGGAATTTTTTGCTGGAAAATTAGATTCTAATACCTATACATTATTTCACTCTAAGCCTAGAAAATGCATGTTTATTTAATTTGATGCCCTGATCACATAGGCCTCCTGGATACCTGACGTTATTTGCAAGTATTTACATAACACAAACAAGGAATAAACACTTTGTGCTAGTCTGCAGTGAAACACACATATACACACACTGGTGAAGTGAGGACACGTGCCCGGAGCGGTGAGCAGCCCTGCACAGCGCCCGGGGAGCAACTGGGGGTTAAGTGCCTTGCCCAAGGGCACTTCAGCCGTGACTTGGCGTTACTGGGAATCGAACCGGGGACCTCCCGTTGCAAGGCTGGTTCCTTAACCACAAGCCTACGACTGCCCCCAGATTATTATTAATCAAATTAAACTGAGAGGAACCAGAAAATGTATTCCCATAATGTAAAATATTTGTTACATAATACAGGCCAGAAGTGACACCAGCTGTGTCACCATATTACTGATTATGTTTGAGTGTTTTCTCCTTTGTTGCAGTTAGCTTGGGCTCAGTTTGTTATTTAATCTCTCTGTGTATACATCGCAAATTATATAAGCTGTGTTTGCTTCTTTAAAAAAATTCTGCACTTGCTTTCCTATTTTACTGGACCATCCATTAAATAAAGCATCTCCAAATATTGATGATCCCAATCCCAGTATGTAATGTACATCTAAACATTATTATACATGACAAAAATGACAAAGTATGATAGTACAGCTCTGTGTCAGTAATGTAAGATACAATGGACTGATGACACCAGCACTCAGTGTGGTAAAGTTTTGGATGTTGCCTCTGAGGTCACTCCTGAGTTAGTGCTGAGAAATGATGTCATTAAATGCAGAACTGAAGTCTTTGAACACCATTCTTATGTGCATGTCATTCTTGTTAAGGTGGATGAGCGACAGATGGAGACTGGTATGGCATGAGCTGTAGAATGGTTGGGAGGTTATTTACACTGCAGGGGCAGCGTCATATAGGTTTTTATGTGCCTACTGATGAGCATGATATTTGCCCACCCTTACTGTAAACAAGTCTTGCATTGCTTTAAACGGTTATCTGGCACTTCATTATGCACTTTAAGTAGGCGTGTCAAGCCCACGCTCTAGGTCTATGCATCCATGATGTGCAGAATGAGGCGTATTTTTAATATGCTGTAATAGACGAGAAGTTCCAAAAAGAATATTTTGTACTGAGGACAGCATGTGTTTCTCCAAAATGGCAATATAAGACTTTGCATCTATAGGACATTTGCATACAGGTAGATCACTTATGTCATGGGCACTGATGTGCCCCATTCCAGAGAAAACATTCCACTTGAATTTCTTTTTATCTCAGATGATGCAGAGACACATTTCTTCTTCGAATGACTTTTTCTTTTTCTTAATGAAGCAGATGACTGTTAAGTAACAATAATTTCCCTAAATTCTCCATAGCCCATGTGGCTCTGTCAATCATGGTAGCCTGTTGGTATTTCAAAGAATACCAGCCGAAGGCACAATGGTCACGCAGGTTCAGCATCGATTTTTGCTCTTGGCCTTTATGCACTGGGATTTCTCCCAGCTCTCTGAATCTTTTAATAATCTTATGAACTGAAGGTAGTAAAAGACACTTTTTTGCAATCTTGTAAGGGGAATCATTGTGTTTAAACTGAATGACAATTCTCTCATGCAGATCAGTGCAAAGTGATTACTCATTGTCCATCCCTGATATAAATGATAAATTATTATAAATTATAAATTATTGTTATAAAAGCTAAATGCATGTTTCCTACAATGAGTATTCATAAATGTATAATAATTGAAAATTGAACCATGGAATCACCCACTTACTGACCTGATTCCTTATTAATCTTCGGAAGATAAGTTTTGGAGTTTGTCATGGTCACCACTTCAAGAATACTGGATAGTTGCCAGCTCCGCCTGGAAAAGTGCGGCCGATGCAATATTGATGTTCAAATATGTTACCAGGGTTTACGGTCCCAGAGCACTAAAAGCTGCCCAGAGAGCACAGATTCGACCCAGCAATGATGAATTTATGAGAGGAGACAAATTGGCACCTATTACGAGGCTCTGCTTGGACCTATCCCATTGGCTGTAAAAAGTCTTCTGCTTGAAGCACCTTTATATGGCCTGGAAAGTAAACGAAAAGTGCCCATAGCACTAAAGGGAGGATTTTACACTGTGTTTAATGGAATCATGGGACACTATTTCAGACATACTATATGTTTTCGTGGCATTATGATTGGGATGTCATCACATTACCATATAAAACATTTCCTGTATGACTTATTTTGAATTTTGTTAATAAATTGCTGTAATATACTTTTATTTGTTGACTGCAGTTACTAGTCAGACCAAGTGGTGGCACAATTAGACAAATTTGAAGGTAAATGGCTAATGTTTCCATCTGTGATAATGCCTCACTTCATTATCCTTTATTTTTCTTGGCAGGTTTCTAGATATGGATTTACATTTACCAGTATTCATGTGAGGCTATTTAATGGAATGCCTGTTTAAACATCCAAACAGCCTTTGATGTTTCGTCCAAAGCCACACAGACAAAGCACACGCATTCATCCCTTGGCAAAGATTATGGTCCATCACATGTAGATGATCTACACTTAGACTGTGTTTTACATTGCAGCAAATAAACATATTAAATAAACACGAAATAAGAAAAAGTTTGTGAACATCTAAACATCACAACATATGTGGTTTTGCATTAAACATGGAAGAATACAATTGTATAGAATCCATTTTTTATATTATTAAAATTTGCCCTTATTGGAAATAAGAGTTTCAACAAGTTCCGGCATGACAATTAAAACATTTATTAAAACATGATCAAGGTTGTTATGGAGGATCTCAAGGATTATTCACAAACACTTAAAACACATTTGGAATAATTTTACTTATAACAAACTAGACTCCCTGGATTTCATATAGCTCTTCTAGTATAAATCTGCCCAAACATGCTACAAAATCTAGTGTAAAACGTTCCCTGGATAATCTAGGTTATTTTACATATCATCAAATCAGGAATAATGTGTTCTACAGGCACATATGCTTCATAGCTGTTTTGTCAACTGCAAGCATAAACCAGCTTTAAGAGTTTACTTTTTATAAGTGAGGTCTATGCCTCAAAGTTAAGACTATCATAAAAGCCAGCATCCTGACCATTAATGGCATAGTTACGTTGAATTAATGTATCTTATTATTGATTACTGATTACTCCTTTAAAAAGTACCGTAGTTACTTTATTGATTGCATGATTTTAAAAGTAACCATGTTTAAGTAGACTTTATTAGTTACATTCAGCAGCTGCCGACCACTTACTGGATTGGAAATATTAACTCCTTAGCTTACTGGTTAATAAAGAGGTGGTTTCGATTAGAGCAATGCTTTACTGACATCACTAGGACGGTGGCGCAGTGGGTAGCGCGGTCACCTCACATCACTGAACACGACTAATAGAAAGTCAAAATGCTATCCTTTATTGAATGTTTGGAGCACATGAAATGTTATTAAGCCTCTATTCTGACCAACAACCAAAATGCATTCTATAAAAATAGCTTTAGTTTGGTCGGATGAGCTATACCGAATCCAGCGGAGGAACCAGGAGATGTCAGCGACCCCATGAGGAAGGGTTTCCTTATTAAGGTTCCTCTTAAGGTTTCTTCCTTACTTACTCAGGGAGTTTTTTCTTGTCACCGTTACTAATCTGGGATAAAACATTTTCTGTAAAGCTGCTTTGGGACAATGTTTAAAAGCGTTTTATAAATAAAATTAAATTGAACTAAATTAAATCGATTATTGGTCAAAAGTGAGTATTTTTCTGCTGGTAAAATATTTAGCTATTTTAAGAAACCATATTGGGCAGCACGGTGGTGCAGTGAGTAGTGCTGTCGCCTCACAGCAAGAAGATCCCAGGTTAAAGCCACAGGTAGGGTGACTTAGGAAGTTTCTGTGTGAAGTTTGCATGTTCGCCCGTGTATGCGCAGGGTATCTCTGGGTACTCCGTTTTTTTTCAGAATTTCAAAAACATGCCTGATAGGTTAATTGGCATCTCTAAATTGCCCATTAGTCTGTGTGTGTGTGTGTGTGTTTGCTCTATGATGGATTGGCGCCCTGTCTATGGCTGTTCCTGCCCTTACGCCAAGAGTTGCCAGGTGGACACCGGCTTTCCCGTGACCCTAAAAAAAGATTAAGCAGGTATAGAAAATGAATGAATGAAAAGAAACCATATGTTTTAAATGTCACCAACATTTATCAAAACTAACTTATTTTCTTGTTAGTGCTGAGTAACATGCATAAGTATAGTCTGAATTTTTGTACCATATTTGATGGCCATTTTTTAACTACCAACTTTTTTAAAAGATCCATGATCATATGTATCTGAACAAATTTGCTTTTCACTTTTCTTGCGTAACACATCAATTAATTGAGCTTGAAATGAACCAAATCAATTAGTCACAATTTTTTTCTCACTATGCTCATGGTGAGAAAAAAAGTCTTTTCTCAAATATATGATGCACGGAATATAAGCTACTTTAATGGCCCTGGGCAAACTGGTAAAACATCAAGCAAATCGAGGTCAGACAGGACTTTAATAATGCTAAGCGTTTCTAAATCGGAAAGACAATGAGCTAACTCACCCTTCATCAGTGTAATGAATTGGAGCTGACTGTGCTGTAATTCAGTAGAGCTTGGTAGTGCAGAAAGCGCAAGAATTTTTGAACCTGATGGCTTAGTAACGCCTCACTGCCTCTCATAATTGTGGCTTAGACCTCAAAGCAGCCATGATTCACATTAAACTTATCACTCTTTTGTTTTAACCACCCATGAGCATTATGCTGACTAATAGCTGTGGCAGAAAGTGCTTGAGTACCATTTAGTCCAGTGACTAAAACTATGTTTGGTAAGTAATTTATCAGTCACTCAGAAAAACTTCACAAATTTTCATATTTAATGAAGCCATCTGTCTAACCAGCATGTGGTTTCCATTTAGGGCCATGTTTATTCCTATTTATACTCTTACAATAAGCTGAATGTAATCTAATGAACTCATTTTCTTTAGCAGATTGGTCTGGGCTGCTACCTTTCAATTTCACCATCTGCCTTATCCGTTTATAAATGCAATGCTCCCGTTCCTGATGATAATAATGATTAAGATTCAAAGTGACAAAATTCAAATAAAAAAGTCCATTGGTTGAGACTTGCCTTTGCTTTGCATTTTTTGACTTGCTCAAACAGAAAAAGAACTCTGGGATCTCTATTCATACATCCGTCCTGTGTGTCTAGCTGTCCAGATGATGACTGATGGATTGATATGCAAATGCACCTGCTGCTAATGCGACAACTCCAGCAGATTGAGAACAGCCATGATAAATCACCTGGAGAAATAAACATGCACAAGGTTACACTGTTCGTCTGCTTGCCTTCTGCTGTGATGGTTGCTTGTCATCGCTCTTGGGGAAATAAAGTCACCTAGATTCTCCTCTCCAACACCTCTTCGACTGCAAAGTGAAAAGGAAAGTCACTGAATCTCTTGCATAGTAGGCCACATCTGTCCCTGTCCATTTGCAATAGAGTTTAACGCTGATTTTTTGAGTTGGAAAAGACGGCGTCTCATTTTCTTCATGTCTCAGCACTGACATTTTGAACAGCTCAGCCTAGATATTTTTCAATATCCTAGCTGACTGACTCTTGCTCTTTGCTCTGCAGTCAAATGCTTGGTTGGGTCAATAGTAACGCAACTGTCCTGCAGCAGAATGTTTTTGCTCTTTATGGTTGTTTTCAGAAAGCTTTTTTCCATGGTTAAAAGCAATCACTTATATTACTATTAACTGATGGGAAATAACAGGATAAAGGTCAGGTTGGGTGTTAATAAGGTCAGGTTGCCTACTCGTGCTGGTGACGGGAGTTGTTGGGACTCTAACAGTTAACGCAGATGATAAAATAAATGTCTGGTCATAGTTGCGTACTATTCATGACAACAATCTTCCATTTTACATCTACATTTGCAGTATTTAGCAGACCCTTTTCCAGAGCGACTTCAAAAGTGCTTCCATATTCTTTATGGCTAAAGTATGGTCAGCCGTGGCCTATTGTAGAGGGTAGAGGAATAGAGACCAAAGGGTTGCTTGTTCTATCCCACCTCCAGGCAAGTCACGGCTGAAGTGCCGTTGAGCAAGCCTGAACTTCCAACTGCTTCCCATGCACCTCAATACGGGGCCAGCACACCTCTCTTGGTGTTCTAAGCGCACCCTTGGGAGGGTTAAAGTTAGAGAAAAATCTATAAACTATAAATTATTATTATTATTATTGTAAGATAGGATGGCAAGCTGGAATAAAAATGTATCCAAGTCTGGCTTTATTGGAGCTTGAAAGTTTGTAAACTCTTCATAATTTTCTATATTTCTGCATAAATATGACATCAGAGTTTGAACAGAACACAGCTAAAAACATTATTTAAACATTTTATAAAAATTTGATCCATTATTGTATATACTGGTGAGTGGCAAATTCAAGCACCACTGTATATTGTGCATCAATTTACTCCAAGTCATCAACTTATGAAAATCGTGTTTATTTTCTTCTAAGCAGAATTTAACTTAATATACAAATTTTCCTTTTCAGATTGCTTTTAATTCAGCTATCTGCCTTATTAGTTTATAAATGCAATGCCACCGTTCCTGATGCTAATAATGATGTGTGATAAAATGTGTAATTAAGTGACAAAATAAAAAAAGGTTTTTCAGTTGAGACACGCAATTACCATGCAGTGTTCCATGTTTTATGTTAGTATTAATGCACACATGCCAGCACTATCATAAAATCTAGCTGTTTTTAAAGAGAGTTTACAATGTTATTGAAATAACTAGTATTTAGCAAAGTACGATCTTTACAGTGCCTATTTGTTGAAGTATATCCTGTCATAAACAAAGAGATTTTATAGAATCCCTGAACTAAAATTTCTCTGGACTAATCAGCAGTTACAAATCATTTAGTTAAAGGTATTGCCTTACAAGGAGGTGTTTTGTCACTTAACTGGCATATAAATTAGTGTGTCATCCGCATAAAAATGAAATGTAAGATAGGAAGAGGATTACCAATCTTCCTAATTCTGCATCAACAAATAGTGGAGTGATATCAGAAAGGAGTTCGACAGTGTAAAATTGCAAAGAGTTTGAACATATCATTATCTGCAATGCATAATATCATAAAAAATTCAGAAATCTGGAATAATCGCTGTGCGTAAGGGTCAAGGCCTGAAGACCATACTGGGCGCCTATGATTTTCGGGCCCTTAGACGGCATGGCATCACATACAGGCATGCTTCTCTATTGTAAATCACAAAATAGGCTCAGGAATATTTTTAGAGAACATTATCTGTGAACAAAGTTCACTGTGCCAACCGCCATTGCCAGCTAAAACTCTATAGTTCAAAGAAG
The DNA here is from genome assembly GCA_028565295.1 of Aspidoras spilotus. Classification (NCBI taxonomy): domain Eukaryota; kingdom Metazoa; phylum Chordata; class Actinopteri; order Siluriformes; family Callichthyidae; genus Aspidoras; species Aspidoras spilotus. Next base: position 6,366,671 of record JAOUQV010000025.1, on the reverse strand, counting down.
AAGCTGTATCTAAATGAGATCCAGAAGTGCAGACGTCTTTTCTGGGACAAGAAATTTAAAATGGACTGCGGAAAAGTGGAAAACTGTTCTGAAGTCAGATGAATCAAAATTTGAGGTTCTTTATGGAAATCAGGGACGCCGTGTCATTCGAACTAAAGAGGAGAAGAATGAACCAAGTTGTTATTAGTGCTCAGTTCAAAAGCCTGCATCTCTGATAATATGGGGTTGTATTAGTGCGTGTGGCATCGGCAGCTTACACATCTGGAAGAACATGGAAGAACTGGAAGCTACACCTAATATGGCAGAAGCACCAGGAGATGTCAGCGATCCTGCGCCTGCCGGAATCCCTCCAACCTCCCATTAATTTTGATTATTATTATTCTAAATCTTATATATTATTGTTAGTTATAAAATTATGTATTAGATGTATACAAATTATTTTGTATCACCCAAATGAGGATGGGTTCCCTTATGAGTCTGGTTCCTCTCAAGGTTTCTTTCAAACTTCCTATGGGAGTTTTTCAATACAATACGATCCATTTTATTTAAATATACATCTAAGTTTAGTAACGCGGAGAAAGTCCAGTTCAGGCAATGTGAATAAATCCCTTAGAATAAAAGTCTTGGCTAATGATCTAGCATTCACATGGGCTATCCTGCTGGTTGTGAAGGTTAACTCCTCGCCTGACAAGGCAACAATAGTGGGGGAGAGTCTGTCGCCCTTTAGCCGATCCAACCACTGAAATGAGGCTGGATTTAATCGGATCCCAGGTGGACCACAAAATGGAGCGGTGCTCTAACTGTCCAGTCCATCATGCCCATCAAGCCCATAGGAGAACGGCCCAGACCGCCCTTAAGTTTTACCAGCCTTCAGCTTGCGTCTCCTGCGTGGAGGTATAACTGGCAAGTGGCACAGGTAAGCCGGGAAGTAATTCTGCCCATCATTAACTCCAAGTAGTTATTAACAGTATAATAACAGTATAATGCAGATTTAGAAGCATTTGTTGATCGTACACATATAGCGAGTTAGCAATTAGTATAACCATAAACAACATACAAACATACAACATACACATAAACAACATACATTCACTTTAACAACATACACACTGGTGTCATCTTGTTTTTTTCTTGGTTTCTTTTTTTCTTTTTCGTTACTCATTAGGGATAAAACGTTTATGTAAAGCTGCTTTGGGACAATGTCCTTGTTAAAAGCACTTTATAAATGAATTGAATTGAATGCTGAAAGGTATATCCAGGTTCTAGAGCAATATATGTTCCCCTCCAGATGACATCTTTTTCAGGGAAGACCTTTCATTTTCCAACATGACAATGCAAAACCACATACTGCGTCAATTACACCATCAGGACTGCGTAGAAAAAGGGTCCGGGTACTGTATCTTCTGTCATAAAACAGAAGTTCTAACTTCCACATCACTGCATTCCGTGTTTATTTACAACTTGTACTTTTGTATTTTTAATTTAAAACATTAAGTAGCGATTATTGGCTAAGGATGAAAAAAATAGATGTGTTTTATACTGATACAAAAAACAGATATGAATTCTTTTTCTATAAATGTTAAAATTTCAGTGGTTGAAACAAGAGGTTATGAATGCTATATAAAAAATTAAAAGCCATGAAAATGGGAAGCTTTTACTTTCATGCAGCCCATGAGCGAATCATCAGTTTGGTTGCACCGAGGTCATAGAACGACCATGTTTGATGAATATGGCCATAAATAATTTACACTTGCAGTACTGCTAGACAGCTCAAAGGTCCTGAGCTTGGGTGTACCATCGAAAGAATCTTCCTTTTGTCCTTCCAGGGTCCCTACAAAAGTATCTGATCTACTTCACTTCTGACTAGAATAAAAAGCAGTTTACTGAGGATGAATGTATGAACAACTGCTGCGGTGTACATTCAGGTACTATTTTCTTGCATCACAATTCAGAAACAAATACTACAAACCCAATTCTAAAAAAGGTCGGACAAAGAACAAGTTGTAAATAAAAATGGAATGCAATGATGTGGAAGTTTCAAAATTCAATATTTTATTCAGTATTTTATTCAGAATAGAACATAGATGACATATCACATGTTTAAACTGAGAAAAGGTATAATTTAAAGGGAAAAAAAATAAAATAATTAAAAATTTTGTGACAACAACACATCTCAGGAAATTTAGGACAAGGCCATGTTTACCACTGTGAGAAATCCCCTTTTCAACAGTCTGTAAAAATCTGGGGACTGAGAGGACAAGTTGCTAAAGTTGAGGAATGTTAACCCATTCATGTCTAATGTAGGATTCTAGTTGCTCAACTGTCTTAAATCTTTTTTGTTGTATCTTCTGTTTTATGATGTGCCAAATGTTTTCTATGGGTAAAAGATCTGGAATGCAGGCTTCTACGCAGCCATAATGCTGTAAGTGATGCAGTATGTGGTTTAGAAACGGCTTCTTCTTTGACTTATTGAGTTTTACCTAGCAACGGCGGATGGCACGGTAAATTGTGTTCACAGATAATGTTCTCAGAAAATATTCCTGAGCCCATTTTGTGATTTTCAATATAGAAGCATGCCTGTATGTGAAGCAGTGCAGTCTAAGGCCCCAAAGATCACGGGCACCCGGTATGGTTTTCCGGCCTTGACCCTTATGCACAGAGATTTTTCCAGATTCTCTGAATCTTTTGATGATATTATGCACTGTAGATGATGATATGTTTAAACTCTTTGCAATTTTACACTGTCCAACTCCTTTCTGATATCACTCCACTATTTGTCAGCGCAGAATTTGGGGAATTGGTGATCCTCTTCCCATCTTTATTTCTGAGAACAGCTGCCACTCCAAGATGCTCTTTTTATACACAGTCATGTTAATGACCTATTGCCAATTGACCTAATGAGTTGCAATTGCCTTTAAACTTTTCAGCCTCTTATTGCCATGTCTCAACTTTTTTAAGATGTGTTGCTGTCGCGAAATCTTAAATAAAATCCCAATATTTAGCATGAAATTTCAAAATGTCTCACTTTCAGAGATAAATTTGTAGAGCCATTGGGATCAATTGCAAACAAACACATTATTTTATTCTCAATTAGAAGTTTATGTGTGTACCTTTATGTAATCAGTGTCCTTTTAATGGAAACCTTCAGTAAACCCATCATTCAAATTCAGTAATTGGTCTGTTTTTACAGTGCACAAGGTGTGTGTGCTTGTGTGTGTGTATATGCATGTTTTTATATCTTTGAAAGGACCAAGGAAAGAAATAGTTGAAATTTTGAAGAAATAGCAACAAGCATGTGGGGAAATTTTTCTGGCTCTTATAAGGTTTTGTTTTACTTTCAAATTAAAATATAAAAAAGAAAATAGGTAAAAATGTTACTTTTTCATTTACTTTTTATTTCAGTTAGGCTTAGTGTTATCATTAATTAGCTACATTAATAATTTGTCAGTTATTATAACAATTATAGAAATAAAATGTCGGTTTGTTTTTTTTGTTTCAATGGAAGATAGCAATGTATTAGTTAGCTAATGTCAGAAAGACCACTAAAATGCAACTTGCATATTTTGAAATAAAATCCTGAATGTTTTGGTATTAAAAAGCACAAGATTCAACTCATTTATTTATTGGGAAAAATTGTGCCAGTGTAAGTACCAAGCCAAAGCAACAGTGATGGGCACTACCTGCCAAGCTAAAATTGTGGATTTTGTGCTATGTAATGTTCATTAGTTGGTGTGGTAAGTGGTGGAAATTGGGGGTTTAGCGTTTGGTGAATAGTGCCAGTTTTAATAAATGCCACAAAGTAAATTGAAATGTTACATTATCAAACAACTCCAACAGAGTCTTTCAGGTCCTCATTTTATTTATTGAAGGGCCAATAAAGAATTCATTGAAAATGAGTACACTACACCATCATTCATCCCTATGCTAAGTCATTGCCTATGTTATTAGCTTAACTTTAACTTGCGATAATATTCACAGAACAGGAGCACTAAACAATATACTGCATATACAAAAAGACAAGCCGAATGCAATTTCAGATTAACATCTCCGTAAGCAGTTAAAAAAATAAAAAAGAGGAACAGACAATTGGACGCCCCACCCAAATATAGGTCTAGTTGATTTGGTTACCAGAGATGTGCATGTCCTGAATATTGGTCCATATTACATTAGAGTTCTGTTTGCAAACTCTTATCTTGTTAGATTCATTTAGATAATTATGGAGACCCATCAAAAAAGAAAAAATGGACATGCACACTGAATGACCTGAAGCAGCTCCACTAGTTCCCTTTGTACGTTTGTCTTTCACGCCTCAGAACACTCTCCAGTGGTATACAGTGGTACAGCTCATAAGTGCAGGTGACACTCTGGCACCACACTTCCATGTGCTCCATTTGTTTGTTATAATGATAAATGCCGTTTTCTGCTGTTCAGCGGAACTTAATCAATGACCATATGCCACCTGTCAGGTGTTTCTTATTCCATCAATACTTCTGTGTAGTAATTAAAAGAAACCACAGTGAAACCACAAATTTTGAAAACTTAGTGACAAGTGGTAATTTTACTGTGATAACATTATAAAGTACGACTGCTACAGAAGAAATCTGCAACCGAGGCTAAGTTTCCTGCTTGTTTTTACTTATTTTTTATATTATTCACACTCACACCCACACTGAGACAACACTGAGATAAAACACACATTGACTAACGTTATAGAGTTCAGGGCTTAATGGTTTAAGCCTATGATAGCACTGCTCCTCTCTGATGCGCGTGTCCAACAGGTTTGCCCTCCTCAGTGAGACGCCCGCTGAGAAACCTGAAAGCTCTGTTTATGAGAGACTCTATAGTAAGGAACGTGAAAGTAGCTGGGCCTTTAGGGGCACCAGCAGCATTAGTACAGTGTTTAGTGGAAGCCAGGGCGCCAGACATAGCGGGTAATCTTAGGATTTTATGCAAGCGCAGGTTCTCCAAGAGAGGTTTTTCATGTTGGTGCTAGTTAAATTGTGACAATCCAGAGCCAAGGCCATGAAGCATACAAACAGGCTATTCCAATCATCTGCTAACTGCTTAAACTCGTCACCTAGGGTTCATCATACTGAGACAGTGTCTGCTCCCCGGGGCTAAAACAAAATATAGAAATTTGAAAAAATATAGAAATATACAAAGAGTACTTAACAAATATTAAACTAGACAATTGTGATTATACAGTCTGCACCGTTGACTCGAAGATGGGACTTTTATATATTAGGTCTCGAAATTCTAAATCGCTTATTTTAAATGAACTTATTACTGATCAGGGATTAAATGTATCAAACTGGATGAGTATATACTATTAAATGAAGCTAGCTCTCCTGGATATAATTACATATCCCAGCCTCGTTTATCTGGTAGATGTGGAGGTGTAGCTGTCATCTATAATAATAATAATAATAATAATAATAATATAGCCATCACACACAAACCTCAGCAAAAACTAAACTCGTTTGAGGTTTTGTTTACTAAAATATCTTGCAAAACCAAGAAAAATAAGGCTATGGACGAGTTTGCATATCCAACCTAGTTACATCTGTAGACAAAGCTTTAATTGTATCAGATTTCAATATACACTTAGACCCCTTGAGAACTGCATTAGCGTCCATTCTTGGCTCTGTGGGGATAAACCAAATGTTATAGGACCAACTCATAAGGGCGGTCACACACTTGATTTAATATTACATTAGGATTAAATTTAGACTATATAGTTACACTTCCACAGTCTGATCTTATTTCAGACCATTATCTTATCTAATTTAAAATTAAAGAACATTTTGTTAATAAACTCCCAAATTTATCAACGATGATTGTATCGCCCTCCAACCCCACTGAGCCTAATCAGGCAGCTGAGTACCTAGATTCACTATTTTGTTGTACTCTGGATAGAGTAGCACCAATTAAAAGAAGATTAATTAATCAGCACCATGGTATAATGATTTCACTTGGACCCTAAAACAGACCACCAGAAAAAACTAGAGCGTAAGTGGCGTCAGACAAACCTTTTTGTGCATCAAACAGCATGACAGGAGAATCTTGTAAACTATAGGAAAGCTCTTAGTGCTCCTAGAGCAAAATATTTCTCCTTAATAAAAGAAGAGAATAAAAATAATCCTAGCTTTTTATTTAAGACAATAGCTAAACTAACTAGGAAGAAGACCACTGCAGAAGTGTTTCCACCATCAGGTTGTAGTTGCGATGACTTTATGAATTTTTTCAGTAATAAAGTTGAAAATATAAGGCACAAAATCAATACTACTTAACCATAGTAATCTAAGATTACTAGATGTCAGTATATTTACCTTAGACCAGAGACTATCATACATTTATCCACACCAAGAGACAAAGCTAATTTCACTAGTTTCATCATTAAAATCTAAAACCTCTATATTAGATCCAATACCCACAACGTTACTTAAAAATGTACTACCGGAAATAATCCCATCTCTCATTAAAATGATAAATACTTTACTCAGTACTACTATTTACCTAAATCATTTAAAACTGTGGCAGGGGTCTCCTTCCTCTCCATGATCCTAGAAGAGGTTTTAGCACAGCAGTTAGTATGTTTTGAAAATTGTCAGTCAGGATTTAGGCCCCATCATAGCACAGAGACAGGGCTGATTGAAGTTGTAAATGATTTGCTACTGGCCTCTGCTCAGGGTTATGTTTCTATGCTTATATTGCTTGACCTAAGTGCAGCTATTGACACCATTGATTGATTTTCTTCTTTATAAGCTAGAAAATGTTGTTGGAATTAAAGGATAAACCCTGTCATAGTTTAGGTCTTATCTGACCCTTATCAGTTTGTAAATAGCCACTATTCTATGAGCAATAGGGTAAAGTTTGGTGTCCCACAAGGTTCTGTCTTAGGAGCGTTACTATTTTCTATATATATATATATATATATATATACGCTATCTATGGGTAATATTATTTGCAAGCATGATATCAACTTTCACTGTTATGCTGATCATATGCAATTATATGTGACAGCCAATCCTGATGACACACACCAATTTACTCAAGTTGAATGTGTGAAGGACATTGGACAGTGGATGTTAAACAATTTTCTTTTACTTAACTCTGATAAAACTGAAGTACTGTATTAGGATCACAGGCAGCTAGAAGTAAAGTTTATGATATTTTATTATCCCTGGATGGTTTTTCAATTACACCATTTACAGCTGTAAAAGACCTTGGCGTGATTATTGATTCTAGCCTTTCCTTCAAATCTCATGTAGATAATACCAAATTTTGTATTTTTTATAAAATAGTTTTGCTTGTTTACAAATCAGTTAACAGTTTCGCCCCACAGTACCTTAGTGAACTTCTAGTTTCTTATGATCCAACACGCCCACTTCGATCAAAAGGTGCAGGCTATTTACTGATACCTCGTATTATGAGGGCTACAGCAGGAGGCAGATAATGCTCTTATCGAGCCCCACATCTATGGAATAGTCTTCAAGTTTGCATTCGGGACTTAGACACAATCTCAGTCTTCAAGTCTAGGCTGAAAACTTATTTATTTAGTAAAGCATATCCTTCATAGTCCCCTATAGTTCAGGGCTCAGAGTGTTTTGGTAAACTGGGATGTTTGGATGCTGTTGCCAACCACTCTCACAAGATCATTCAGGTTTGTTGACAGTGGAGTGGCTAGCTCCCCCAGGGCTCCCTCAAGTCTGTGTCACCTCCTTGTTCTACCGTGTAGTTATGCTGCCATAGCGCTAGTCTGCCGGAGTTTCTGCTTGCTCTCTGCACAACTTTCACTCTTTCAGATGAGGTACTCCGACTGCCCATTCACTTTATTATTATGCTAAATGTTATATATTGTTGTTAGTTATGGAATTATGTATTACATGTATATGTTAGCACCCAAATGAGGATGGGTTTTCCTATGAGTCTGGTTCTTCTCAAGGTTTCTTCCTTACTTACTCAGGGAGTTTTTTCTTATGTAACTAAATTAAATCAAGGAAAAAAATTAAAGAGAAATGTACTTTTTATTTACAATATTGCTTGAAAAGAAAAAAATCAAACAATATTCCTAACAATTAACATTAAGTAAAGCAGTATCCGTAGTGCATTGGACTGAATTTGTATCATTTCAAAATTGTGTAAAAGAACAAGGGGTCCAGCCTCTTTGACTCTTCCTATCATCATGCAGAAGTGCAGAGTCCAGTTCCATCCATTGCCCATTTACAAAGTATATGAGTATCTAGGGAAGTGATGTCAATTCAATTCAATTTTATTTATAAAGTGCTTTTAACAATTAGCATTGTCCCACTGTCATTTTTCCATTGTCACTGGAGCATTCGTCCAATTAATGCCTTGCTTTGCATCACAGAAAGAAAGGCTACCCCAAAGTCTAATTGTAATCCATGGAAGCAGCATTTCAATATGTTTTTATAGACTGCATTGACATGAGAATGTATATAACGTATTTATGCTAGGATGAGGCGGCATGGTGTCGACGTGGATTGTACTGTGGCCACAAAGCAAGAAGATTGCGGGTTCAAGTCCCAAGTGGGGCGAATCTGGAAATTTCTGTGTGGAATTTGCCAGTTCTCGCCGTGTTCAGCGGGTTTTTTCCGGGTACTCCGGTTTCCTCCCACATTCCAAAGACATGGATAGGGTAATTGATTTCTCGAAATTGCCCAGGTGTGTGTGATTGTGTTTGTGTGCCCTATAATGGATTGGCGCCTTGTTTAGGGTTGTGACTGCCTTTGCGCCCATAGTTTCCTACTTCCCCATGACCCTAAGACTAGGATTAAGCAGAGTAAATGAATGAATTAATATTATGATGACTTACAATACATTATCACTGTGAGCATATTACACACATAAGATGCACACAAACTACCAAAGCACAGCATATATTAAAATGCATAGTTTTAGTTTAACAAAACAAAATAACATTTCAGCTGCTGTTGGGGAATGGGGAACTGGGATAAAAGATGATTTAAATTACTTTTAACGTGGCATAGTTGTTGGTGCCAGATGGGCTGGTTTCAGACTATTTCAGACACTGCTGATCTACTGGGATTTTCACACACAACTTTCTCTAGTGTTTACAGACACGTACCAAAAAAAAGTGAGAGGAAGTTGTGGGTCTAAAATGCCTTGAGGGGTCAGATGAGAATGGGCAGACTGGTTTGAGATGATAGAAATGCAAAATTAACTCAAATAACCATTCCTTACAACCAATAAATACAGAATACTATCTCTATTATGAACATGATATGAATAAATGAATAAAGCCAGTTCTTAGAGCAAAAAAAAAAAGAGTCCAACAGTTTACTAGCAAAGTGTATCTAATAAAGTGGCCAGTGAGTGTTTAATAATAATTGTTAAAAATACTTATTCAGACAAATAATGTGAGTTTGTGTCTACTAGGTGTAAAAACTATAATGTGGTTTGGCCATACCAGCACTGCAGTGCACAGTGGTTGCGTGTGTGTGTGCATATGTGTGTATTCAAGGGGTCTGCTCCCTGAAACAGCTGCTGCACCTACTGCTTCAGATGCACCATTAACACTTCAAGCTGTGAGTGGGGAATGAAATTAACTTATTGATCTTTGCTTTAATGAAGCTATTAGACATAAGGAAAGAAATTGAGAGAGGAAGGCGGAATGGAATGAGAGAGGGAGAGAGTGAGAGAATGGGTGTGAGAGAGAGCGAGATGAAGAGAGAATCTCTGGTCTCCCACTTAAAAGGGGAAAGCTTAAGAAGCTGGGCATTAAATGCACCAGGCATTAAATGGTTTTTAGAAATGGAACTTTGCACTGTCTCAATGACTAGTTCATACTTAGAGGAGCAAGATGCCGTTTGCATTAATATGTTTTTGGCTCCTGAAGCACTTTTATCAGCTTACCCTCTCCTTTGACATTTGATATGCAACCCACTTGATTTCACACAAATAGGATTTTTGCCCTGAACTTGAGATGCTCTTTATTACCTCGCAGCCTCCTTGTCCCTCTTCATTATGGTCATGTGTAAATCTGCCTCTGTGACATTGGCTTATACAATCAAAGACATATTGGATGTGATAAAGTGGATAAAGAGTGGATACGATTCTATACACTGAGAAAATGATACACATAATCGTCAAAATCAAGGCCGAACTTGCAGCGAGAGCTGATTAAATGACCATGGCTTAAAAATCCCTGCAGTGTATATTCCAACAGTATAAGAGTATACCTGGATTGATTGTTATTTTTAAACAAATACTTTAACAGAATGTTGCTCAAAGTATTAAAATATTTCTAGTTTTAAATGCAAATTTAAAAAGGTGCGAATAATCATGGCACATTTTTATGTCATTTTAAATTTATTTCAGTTAAAGATTAGCTTGAAAAATAGTGTAAGGTTTAACTAATGGTCTAAACTGTGAATTATTTATAACTCTTTGCCAGGGGTGCCAACATTTGTAGAGGGGACTGTATACACTACAATGACTATTTATATTACTATAAGGGTCAAAAATTATTCACCCTCTGGTTGTTTATTGTTGTTAATTCTTTATTCATTAACATCATCTTCAGAATCAATGGCCATTTTAAAGACAGGAACAAGAAGTAAAAACATGCGAACACATGGAGAACATACAAACTCCACACATTAATTCCTCTAGGTTGCTACTCCCATGGATCAGTTCCTGGCCCATCTTTCTGTGAGGCAACAGCACTGTCTACTACACTAAATACTGCACTCTTTTCTTCCAATATATATCTCACACTGACTATTTCTCACTACACTGTCTGTTACCTGTATGCACAATCTTCATGTGGTTTTGCATATACAGTAGTTTATAGGTGACCACTAAGGTAAAATTTTATTTCACATACTGAGTTCGTAAAGATAGTATGCTTGATTAATCCACCTTGTCCCACTGTTTTAAATGGCACCATCCCACCTTTGTTCGGCATATATATCCAATCCAATCCAATCTACTGTACACAGACTAGAAGAATAAGAAGTTTAAAACTCAAAACAAAGTCTGATAAAACCAAAAATGTGACAAAACAGAACATAGCAACAAAATGTAAACAAATATGAACAATAAAGCATTAAAAGTAATAAAACAATTAAAACATTAAAACATTAAAACTGTTTTAAAAGCCAGCAAAAATGTGTGTTTTTAAAAGACAAAAAAAGGGAATGACTAGATCTGCCTAAGGTGCCTAGGCAGGTCATTCCACATTTTTGGAACCGCAATCGAGAAAGATGTCTTCGGAACAGCAAAGAGGCACTGATTCATTGACCTGTGGTTAAAGTAGGTTTTGCAGATACTAGGGGCGTGAAGGTATTTTCACAGTGCCGTGACTTTAAAATCTGGGTGATATGTTCTTGTTGAAAGCCGTGCGGCAGCATTTTGCACAAGCTGCAGTCTTGCCAGGGACTTCTGGTCAAGGCCAAAGTAGAATGCTTAAAATAGCATGGATTAAAATCTCAAAATGGTGATGAGATTGATTTAATTTTAGCCAATTTTCTCATTTAAAAAAGGCTTGCCTTCACTAATCTGAGCATCGAAGCTCAAATTGCTGTCCAAACTCACAATAAATTTGTTACAGTGGGTTTTGAATATTGTGTCAAGGCACCCAAATCCCCATCACTAATAACAGTATCACTGGTATATATTTAGCGCAATATTTGTAATAGAATTTTAATATTACTGGAGTGCAGATAATTTTTTTTAATACAACCACTACAGTATTATAAGCAACAACTTAGAAGAACTTATTGACTCATTTTTACAACTAAACCCAAAATAAATATAACAAGCTACCAAATTCTAGCACTCAATTTCTGCATCCAATCCCTGGCCATTATATATACCTCTGGTTACTTACTTGTTTTGAGTTTGTAGCTACAGATATGCAGGAAATCTGCTACTGCATGGCCATTTTTTTAAAAGAAATCATCCAGGCTGTTTTGTACCTTATTATAAAGCAGTTGTAAACTCTGCTTTCTTAATGAAATTGGTTATAGTTGTTAAAGTGACAGAATTGTTCTACAGTAGTAGACGTATACAGTGTATGTAAAGCCTGCATCGGTGGCTTTAGATATAGAATAAAATTTAATTGTGTACTTGCATTGCTATGAGCAGATTAATCATATACAGTATATGTCAATCTAGAATATAAAGGAAATCAAAATCAATTAATACACACATTGTGCAGCCAAGTCACGGTTAAAGTACCCTTGGGCCCCTAACCCTATTTGCTCCCCACGCGCTGTGAAGCCGGCTCACTGCTTTGGCTTCACCAGTGTGTGTAAAAATGTGTTTTAGGTTAAATGCGGAAGACAAATTCCGTTATGTGCAAGCAGAGTGGCAAATAGATCATTTTTACTTTCTTACACTACAACCTCGTCCTCTGCACTAGTATAGTCATTTAGTCATTTACAGTGGGGAATCTGTATTTTAGGTTATGTATAGCTATAGACAGAATAAACAGAATTATGCTTAAATGAATGTTCTAATAGAAAAGGAGGTGCCATTAGTTAAATATTGAGAGATATTTACCAGCCTTTTAAAATGGGCAATAGAAATATAAATGAATGCACCTTATTATAATGAATTAATAATAATATTAATAATTCACACTTTATTTATCCCCATAGGGAAAGTAGTGTGCCAAGTTACACAAAAGTTTGTGAAATAGTGTTGAAATGCCAAACATATAACACACAAAAAAACCCTTCATCAAACCTCAGATGTCGTCAATCAATAGTGTTCAGTCTGAGCTTTTATTTTTTTCAACAGAGAGCTTCACAATGGTAGAAATTGCATTATGTTTCCTTAAACTGACACAGGGAGAGACCTCAACTCTGATTGTATAGAGAAGTAAATCAATGTGTCATCTCTGCTTGGCCACTAAAGGGCATGGTGTTTTAGGGATAAATATCAACAGCTGTGAGATTGGATTTATCTGAAGAACGAGGCATTATCTAACTGTTAAAAATTTCAGAACTAACCCTGGTCAAACGTTGCTGAATGAACAACTGGTTTCAATGAAGAGTTAGTATTTAAAGAGCAGTTGTGCTATCAGTAAATTTATGCAACACCATGACTATCCACAGCAAGAATCCCCACATCACCAACTACACTGTGTGATTACTGGATTAGGAACACCTGAATGCTTGCATGTGATCACTCATAAAGTGGCCCCGCATTTGATAAAGTGACCTCTCCTCTGCACAAAGGAATTCAACATATCAAAGCTATGGGTAAAGGAAGTGACTTTGACTGCAGACAGATATTTTTAGCCTGGAGTACTGGTGCCAGTTAGTTGTCCAAGTGTGGCGGAGCCATCAACAACCATTCAGCCGAAGGTCACACAACGGTCAGCCTCTTAGAACTACTGCATGGCCAAATTATGTAATGAGGATATTCTTCACCTTGAGGAGTCTGTTTTCACCCAAATGAGGATGGGTTCCCTTATGAGTCTGGTTGCTCTCAAGGTTTATTCTTTACTTAATTAGGGATTTTCTCCTTGCTACCGTGACTCATCTGGGATAAAACGTTTTCTGTAAAGCTGGTTTGGGACAATGTCCATTGTTAAACGCTCTTTATAAATAAAAATGAGTTGAATTGAATTATTTTTGAAATCTGCATGCACTAATTCTCTAGAAATGTTTACCAGCCCATTATTAGTTTCATGTGTTGAATGATCCATGCATCTATTTTCTTCCGCATAATCCACATGGAGTCATGGGCCAGACACCAATTACATGAAAACTATTCACAGAAATTTCCTGGGTTGTCCCATCCGGTGAACTTGGGTCCTTCTTCTGGGAGACAACAGCATTATACAATGTGCCACAGTGCCGCCCTGTGTTTTTTTTTTATTTGATAAATGACAGACAAACTGGTAGCCAATAAATAAATCCATATGAACATGTTTGTTTCTTCCCTTGATCTTAAAACATGTACAGCCAAAATTTAGAACACTGTCTAGTTGACACAATTCTGTTGTCGTCTAGGTTGTCATCAGCCTCTATTCCTTATATAAATCTCAAACTTATCTTAAAGAAATTAATTGTGCAGGGACAGTTATGGGAGCAAGCACACCAATGGCTAGGAGTGGAGGATGTGTATCTTACATAAAATCACTTGTCTTTATACACCCAAATTCTATTATTGGTCTATATATTGTGGGCACAGGCCCCCCAAGGCACTAATGCGAAGTAAAGTAGATCAACTGCCATGAGATCATGTGTTTACTCACATGTTACTTGTTTCCTTTTTTCCAGAGTCTGCATCGGCATGTGTCTTAGAGCCACTCCCTCGTCATCACCAGCATATAAGCCAGCCTCTAACTACACTATTCTGCCAGATTGTTCTCCTTATTATTCAGATTTAAATACTCTGTACTGCTGATTGGTCAATGATTGGTCATTATTTTATTTACCCTGCATTTGCCTGCTTCCGACAAATGGGAAAAGACAAGTATTATAATAAAAAAGTGCACTTTATCGAATAAATAGGGAAATAAAATCCAAATGTGTAAGTAACACAATTTAATAAACCTGGCAAAATAAGGTTAAGCCTCTAGGCTTAGTATCTAGGTTAGACTGATACCTCACAATGTAACCTTACAAAAACTTCAATAAATGGACTAAAGCAAATGCAAAAACTAAACTAAACAAGTATCAGGTGCTGCCCAAGAATTTAAATCAGCACTCAGGGGACAGGTACATTTGTGTCTAAAGTTTTCTGCTACTGCCATCTAGTGATTGAGGGATACTGTGGAGTTATTCTCAGGTATAGTGTTGTTCACACACATTAGTGTTTGCTATAAATAGCATGGAACACTTTAAGCATGCATTTAATATTCTGTACACTAGCACAGTTAATTGCCACCTGTAGCAAAGAGTTTGGCCAAACATCCTTTACAAAATTTCTTTTTTTTCTAGCAGCCAGAAATCTGTTCGTGCTATGAATTAGTGCAAAGTGGAGTCACAGCATGAGCCGATTTTACCTTGAAAGCTAAGTTTTGCCTTACCAATTATCAGGATAAGAATTTCTCTCAACCTGTGAACCAAATTAGTTTTTTCAGAGCTTTCTTTAGAAGAACGAGCACATAATTTATAGCCTCTTGTTCTGTTGCAATGTCAAAGAATTTCAGGATTATTTTTTCTCTCTAGCATAATCAGAACAAATTCAAATGAGATATTTTGTACAAGAACAGTGGCACCTGTTTTAACCTTCTAAATCTTTAAATCTGCTATCTTCTTATTTACACAATGCACGTCAAATGATGCTTTCAAAAATGCATGTTTTCACGATTGATATATATATATATATATCAAACTCTTACAAGGAAAATAAAATATGTTTGAGCACCTGAAATTTTTTTTTATTTCCCCATAGTGATAAACCTGACTGCTAATATAAGCCTACAGATGAAATATGGAGTTCTTTGAAGAGTTAAACAAACATTTCTGAAATCTAGCGTGATAAATGTGCAGCAAGGAACATTACCCCTGCAAAACAAATTGCAGTTAGATTTGGTGCATGATAAATTAATTCCTAGTACTACAGCTCCAAAGGAATATGTTATTATATGTTATTCTGCTTTTGTTGTGAGGTGAATGAAATTGCCGTTCGTTTCTGGAGGTTATTTTTCTTTATAAAAAAAGTGAATGTTTATAGTGTAAAGAATCCAAGAGCCAATGTCAGAACTGCTACATCTGACACATAAATAAATTAAAACATAAGACATTTGTGAATTGCAGTATGAGAGGAATTAAACAATTCATATTGGGCTGTTATTGAAAATCATCATCAGGATGGTCAAATGAACTATGTTTATGACAAACCACATCACACAACTGCTTCATTAATTATTAAATGTACAGTCAATAAACATCATGAGTTTATTATATCAAATAAAGGATTACACAATCAATATTCAATATTCAGGGAACAGCAACTCTGCATTCAAGCAGTCCACCCAAATCAAGTATGAACTCTTATACACAACATCCTCCCAATATTAATTTAAGCACTAATTTCGCCTGTGTCCTGTTTATTACTCTCCACATAGGTTCAAGAATCTATCAGAAGTATCAGCGTTAATAATGTTATTGCGACTTTCCAAGTGTGTGGTGCTCTATAGGGTTGACGGGGAAATTTCTGTGTAGAGTTTGCATGTTCTCCCCGTGTTAGGGCGGGTTTTTTCTGGGTACTCCAATTTTCTCCCGCATTCCAAAGACATGCATGATAGGTTAATTGGAGAAGCTAAATTGTCCGGTCCTAAGCCCGAAGGGGTGAGGGTT
>JAOUQV010000025.1:6297721-6307950 GCA_028565295.1 Aspidoras spilotus | reverse complement strand
TTTTTGCAGCCCATTTGTCTCAAATCGATGTCCATGTTCAGCCGACTCAATAGAAGAACATGTAAACGCTACAATGAAGGATGCTGGAATGGACTTGCTCAATTGCTTAATATTTTGCTATTTTAAGAAATGTGCAAGTAATTTTCAAACAAATTAATCTAACATGTAATAGCTGCAGGCTGACGTGTGTCATGTGGCGGGATAGAGCGGGACAAATGCTGCTGATTGTTGGTGGAAGCGGATGAAATCAAGTGAGAGCGGGATTAAAAAAATTAGTCCCATGCAGACACTTAATTTTTAACAATATATGCTTAATGTTTTATTGTGCTCAAGTATGTGTTCCTGTAATTTGTTCAATTAAAAATTTTACACAACAAAATGCATGTTTTTTTATTCATTTGTGCTTTAAAGCATGTCTTTGCATGTTCCTAAGACTTTTTGAGTGCCATGTCTTACAAAATGGTCGCTTCTCGATGGTTGGCTGCATGGCTTCAGCTTTCTGCAAAGACCTCTGCCTCATGTTGCTTGTACACAGACAAGATACTTATTGTTAAAATGGATAAACTTTTCCTGCAACATGTTTTAAAAGAGTTGTGACAGAGCAAAGAAAAGTTGAAAAAAAAAAAATTTTAACTTGAAAAAGAGGTTAATGTCATGATACGGTGTAAATGAAGCATCCCCAAAGCTTCACCACATTGTGAACAACAGCATAAGCAAATAGCCTACTAGTTTAACAATGTTTTTCAATGTGCAATTGCAAGGACTTTAGGGGTTTCATCA
The DNA here is from genome assembly GCA_028565295.1 of Aspidoras spilotus. Taxonomy (NCBI): domain Eukaryota; kingdom Metazoa; phylum Chordata; class Actinopteri; order Siluriformes; family Callichthyidae; genus Aspidoras; species Aspidoras spilotus. Next base: position 6,307,170 of record JAOUQV010000025.1, on the reverse strand, counting down.
TCTACTAAGTCCATAATATCTGGAGAAATGCAATTGGCGAGGCCGAAAGTGATCAATCGGAATCATGTGTAACAAATATAACCACTCGGGCTCAGGAATACTTCAGAAAAATTATCAGTGAACACAGTTTGTCGCACCATATAGAATTGCAAGTTAAAACATGCAACGCAAATGCCATATATTAACAACATCCAGAAATGCAGCGGGCTTCTCTGAGCCCAAGCTCTGACTAATGCAAAGTGGAAAAGTCCAGATTTGAAAATACGACAACGGAGACTGTGGACTGTTGAGCATGTTGTACATCAAGAAAAAATGGGAAGGAATTCCCCCTACAAAGCTTCAATTACATTTACATTTGCAATATTTAGCAGATGCCCTTCCTTAGAGAGACTTACAAAAGTGCTTTAAGATAATATTAGTAAAAACAATCTTTTCTGACTAGACAGGAAACCAACAAGAATATCCTCAAGAAACTGTTGCAGATTTTTTTTTGGGGGGGGGAATTTGAATAGTAATAATGGGTTTAGTTGAGGGGTAAGTGCGGAATAAGTGGGTCTTCAAACAGTGTTTAAAGATGGCTACTGACTCTGCCGTTCGAACATTAAGGGAAAGTTCATTTCACCATTTAGGAGCCAGAACAGAGAAGAGTTTAGTAGCATGTCTTCTTCGTCCCCTAAGAGAAGGGGGGACCAGTCGAGCAGGGCTAGACGACCGGAGTGTGCAAAGTGCAGTGCGGGGTGTGATAAGTGCTGTGATGTAGGACGGTTCAGGACCATTCTTGGCTTTGTAAGCCAAGTCAGTGTTTTAAATCTGATGCAAGCAACTACAAGGAGCTAGTGGAGAGTGTTCTAGTCTGTGAGAACTTGGATTGAACATTGAATACAAGTCTTGCAGCCGAGTTCTGGATCAACTGTTGCATTAGTCTAGTCTCGGGATGACCAGAGACTGAACCAGGATTAGTGTGGCCTCTGTGACAAATCCTTATAATATTATAGAGAATGAATCGACCTGATCGAGAAACATTGGCAATGTGGAAGGATTCATCTTTAACTGGTGGTGATATGTCAGCGAGACATGCTGAGATCTTGGCAGAGATTTGAGAGTCTGAGGAAGGAAAGGAGAGAATTAATTGGGTATCATAAGCATAACAGTGATTTAAGAAGCCATGTGAGGATATGGCCTTACCAGGAGAGCGAGTTTAGAGTGAGAACAAAAGAGGACCAGGCACATGAGGGCTGTTTCATTAGAGTGCGCCGCTTTGAAGCCAGACTGGTTTTTATCTTAAGAGTTGTTTAAAAATTAGTGTCCTCAGTTCCCAAATGCTTATTGAGTTTTGTTAAAAGGAAAGGTGATGTAACACAGTGGTAAACATGTCCCTGTCCAAACTCTTTTGGAACGTGTTGCAGGTATCAAATTACTGATTATTTGCAAAAAAAGTAGGGATTGAAAAAGATTTGCAAATAATCATATTCTGTTTTTATTTAAGCTTATAACTTTACATTTAAAATGTTTTAAAAACTATATTTTTTGTTGGAAAAAGTACAAAATCTGTACCGAAAATAAGTTGACTAATACTTTTGCACATTACTGAATAGACACAAAATACTTTGATGAAGGAATTGCTATTCTGCTGATAGCTTGCATGACATGTTTGTTCTAGAAGCAAGTAATTAAGCCCGGCTGCCCACATCCAAAAATCTGCACCATTAAGCTTCTAGGGTAAAATAAATGAGGCTTATTAGTCAGTCGGTGTCATATAGCCCGGATTTTGCTCTAATACTGAGAGATCGACATATTTGTATTCATCTGAGGTTTATTCTCTCAAAGTTAATTGGCCTTATGTGAGCAAAATATACAAAAATCAGTAGCTTTAAAATTCACCATTAATTGTGAGATTCACTCAGGAATATAGAAACTGGCACTTATTTAAACAACACAGTCTCATGAGAGCAGTTCCTCATTTGAAAGATGCTTCACACTGCATAGTCTTGAAATATTAAATTCAATTCAAAAACGTTCATTACGAAAATAAATTGGAGAGTGAGAATTCTATCAAACATCACTACTATTCTTGTGTCATTCTGAAATATAAATGATATATACAGTATTAGGCAGCTTGATATTTATTAAAAATCCAGAATGGATATCTACAGTACCTTTCAATCAAGTGTAATAAAAGCATGACTCTGACAGACTCTGCAGTTTTAGCTTAATGGTGCAGATTTTTGGATTGTGCGCAATAGCAGTTCCTTTATTAAAAGACCAATTTGTTACTATACACTGGCAAGCATGACTCTGAAATGCCTCCTGTGTGTCAGGGTGTCCAGCGGGGTTCCAGTGTAAGCCAATTGCACTTTGTCATTTTTATTATACCACTTAGTAACATTTTTCAGCAGCTAACCTACCGTTTCAGTTCTATGCTAATAATACCCAGATTTACCTTTATTTCAAACCCTGTGATCAATTTCCCCAGGCTACTATGACCTTGGGAGTCGGAAATGGCTTCAAATTTATGACTCCTCAAGGACTGAGTTGTCATTAACGTATGTATGAACCATTCCTTTTCTGTTGATGATATTTCCCTCATCCACGGTTCATAACCTGGGTGTTATTTTTGATCTGTGACTAACTTTCATTTCCCACATATATTCAGTAACATAAATTGATATATTTCACCTTTTTGAGTGTGTGTGTTTGTTAATCATCCTTGGATTTGTCAAAGGCAGTATACAAGTGAAAGTTATTATTCTTATCATTAATATTATTATTCATAGTCCGTAGGGTGACTGATGCTGTACAATTCATTGTAAAGTGATATCTTCTTTATTTCCATGTGCAACAAAGGTCCCTTATTCTTAGCGGGAAGAACTTCACAGTAGAAGCGATTAGCATAAAAATGCTTCTAGCTACATAACCAATCATTTTTGCCTGTGGACAGTGATTGCATGAGATGGCTTATCAGCTTTCTGATTTGTGATTGCATTACTTTCTGCAGGCATATGTCTGGTTTTAATGATAATGCAATCCATCTTCAAGTGACTACCACCATTAACCATTTGCACTTTTTTATCTGAGACAATCCTGTCAAATGTTCAGGCTCCACATTTGCATCTGGGATGTGTTTAACAAAATAATAAAGTCACTTCTGAAGTCAGTCAGCCCTGTGATGGAAGACTTTATTCAATGTGTACAATATATTATTTTCATGAAGGTTATTTTTCACACAGTGTCTACTGTTGCCTGTTAACCTTGCCTGGGAGGGAACGCAACATCAACTGTCAGTTTTGACTGAATATGAAATTGAAAGAAATGTTAGATATAAACCGTACTCTCATCATGCATTTTCTTTGATGTTTCTAGACATTTCATACAACTAAACCCAAATGTATTATCCTGTTTTTTTTGCTGAGAGGTTGACACTGATTCAGGACACCTACATAAGGGGATAAACTCCTGTGTCAAATTACCAGCTACAGTGTGTATACACCATGAACAGTTGCTGGATACATATGGATAATAATGAGTTGGTCCATTTTTTGATTAATTACAGCAAGCAGATCTCAGAACAGCTGGTGAAAATCCAAAAGTTAACCTACGCCAGCAGCTTCACCAGTGTGTCGCATTGATTTGATGTTCATCTCCTGGATAAATCACACGTGCTTGGCTGCTGTGCAACATTTAGCTGGATGTTTATTGATCGGCCGTGAATTCTAGGTACACCCTCCTCGATACTGTATTACGGTTACAGACTACAAGTGCAGCTTTTGCTCAGGATGATCTCAGGATGATCTAGTCACCCATAGCTGGTAATTTTGCCTTTTTCTATGCAGTGAACAGATCGACAACTTATATGAGAGCTGACTATTACATAACCTCTAACTGGGTCATTTGATCAGTGATGATATTCCACCGGCCAGGTGTTCTTAATTAAGTAGTCTTTCATTGTAGCTTGGCCAAGGCCAAGGGCATTCCAATTGGCCAATATCAAGTGCATCAGGTTAACATTTGTCAAAGATTGGAAATATGTAACCCTCAGGACACTGACCATAGATAGCTTTGTTGTTTATGCCAGACAGACTGGGTGGAATATTTCATCAAACTCATCAAACTTTGATGTTTGATGAGCGGAAAACATTCGAACGAAACGTGGAACATTATTTCATTATTATCTCTGGGCTTATTTGCACAGGATATTTACAGGGGTTAGACAATTAAACTGAAACAGGAGGTCACTCATCTAGACTCGTCATGAGCTCCATTTCCTCACTGAGAGACTGAGCCTAAGATTCGTTGCCTGATATTTATACTAAGCGCCCCCATGTCACTGATCTCCATACAGAGTGTCCCCAGACTAGTCATCTGCCTTCTGTAACCAGACATGACCGAACTCAGGTGGGTGTAACTGACCTCTGTTCACTTGTCATTCAGGTCAAACAGTTCAATCTATGTTTCATCAGACCAGATATAATGAATGAAAGAATGTAAAAGACACAGCCCAGTGGTGTAGTGGGTAGCACTTCTACCATATAGCAAGAAGGTCCCAGGTTCAATTCCTGGGTGAAGTATCCTGGGTTTGTAGTTTGCATCTTCTTCTGTTGAATGCATGGGTTTCCTTTGGATACCCATGCATGCTACTGGCTTGTTAGTGTAAATAGTGTGTGTGTGTGTGTGCGTGTGTGCCTGACAATGGCACCCTGGCTAGAATTGTTCCTGCTTTGCGCACTGCACTGACAGCTGGGCTCCAGCTTCCTCGTTAGTCTAACTAGGATTAAATAGGTAAAGAAATAATTTAGGGAATAAATTAGGTTTTACATGCCAACAACAGAAAATGGTTTCTGATGCTTCTGTTCTGAGTTATACATTATAAACTTTTCTTTTTTTTTTTAAATTACTGCTGTACCATTTCTAGAAATGGTTGTCAATCTGGGCATCTTAATAATATAATAATAAGTGCATATTGGTATGTTGAGTTGCCAAATGTTCAACATAGATCATTTAAATGCAAATAATGGTTGCATATAATAGATGAACAACTTGTTCTAACCTGAGATACATCTGAATATCTAGTGGCATAGAGGAAAGACGGAGGAATGAGGACACTGGGGACAAGCTTTGTCTGCAGACAGAACAACACTGCTTTTTCACCACTACTTGTTTGGGATTGAACACAACACTCAAAAACTCAGACAGCAGGACATTTTGTACCTTTGCTCTCGACTTTATGAAACCCCATTCTCACTTTGGCCAGGTTCCTTTCATTTACTGCAACACACAGAGCCTATAAACAGGCTTTCATTAACCATGCACAGGCTTTGCTTTATGGGAATGTCTTCAGGGTAGATGCTTTCATATTTTCCTGTTTCTCAGCAACTTGACAAGCTGTAGTGTGTGTGTGTGTGTGTGGGTGTGTGTGTGTCTGTTTTAATATTTTTCTTTTTTGATAGCTATTAAATTCGAGAGAGAGATAGAGATAGAGAGACAGAGAGAGTGAGAAAATAAAAAGATTGTCGAGGGAATGAAAGTTATAGCTGTGATAACAGGAACTAATTTGTTATATGGAAATGAATTCAGTGAAACTCAAAGAAATACAATGTTAGTACATAACTTTAAATTAGACAACAATGCCTTGTTTTATATAATTCCCTGCAACCGCAAATAAATGTGCTTCTGACTGGTGATTATAGAAATATTGGTAGAAGGTAAGCCTGACTGGGTATTCAGAAGGCAGCTGTTCTTATTGGCCAACGCTTTTAGACTTGCCATGAGGAGGTTTCCTTCCCTGAAAGAGCTTCCATTAAAATGTGATGATCTGCTCAGGTTCTGGTTCTATATAATGGATTTTAATTGGAGAAAGGTTGCAGTATTTTTTTATTGTGTTAGCAGTTATTGTGTTCTGTTTGTATTTTGAGTGAGAGAGGAATTTTATTTGAACTAATAAAATAATATTGGCAGTACATTTATACAGTAAGGCAAAAGAGTATTTAATCAGCCACTGACTGTGCAAGTTCTACTTAGAAAGATGAGAGAGGTCTGTGATTTTCATCATAGGTTACACTTCAACTATGCGGGAAAACATGAGAAAGATCCAGGAAATCCCACTGATTCCACCCCCATGCCTCACAGTGTTCTTAGGATTCCTCCAAACATGACAAGTTGAGTTTTTACCAAACAGTTCTATTTGTTTTTTTTTTGACCAAATGATAATCTCCTAATCCTCTTCTGGATCATCCATATGCTCTGGCAAAAGTTAGATGGGCCTGGATATGTACTGACTTAAGCACGGGGAAAGGTCTGGCACTGCAGGATTTGAGTCCCTCTTGGCATAGTGTGTTACTGATGGTAGCCTTTGTTACTTTTGTTACTCTTTGGTAGCTCTCTGCGGGTCATTCATCAGCTCCGTCTGTGTAGTTGGGGTTTTTTTTCTCACTGATATCATGATCATTTTGATTTTTATCAGTGGTCTTATATGTCTTTGCACCCACAGATGATTTACACCAATCTTCTTGCCTATGGTAGATTTACCATTCCCTGCTTTGTGCAGATCTACATTTTTCTTCCTGGAGTCCTTTGACAGCTATTTGGCTTCGGCCATGGTTAAGTTTGGAGTCTGATTGTTTGAGGCTATGGAAAGGTATCTTTTATACAGATAATGAGGTCATATATGTGAGTTCCAGAAATCCTGCTTGCTTGTGAGTGACCAAATACTTATTTTCCACCATAAATTACAAATAAATCCTACAATGTGATTTCCTAGATTTTTCCTAGATAGTTGAAGTGTAACCTATGTTGAAAATTACACAGCTATCTCATCTTTCTAAGTAGGAGAACGTGCACAATCAGTGTCTGACTAAATATTTTGCCCCACTGTAGATGTTTATGAATGTGTGTGTATGTGCCCTACGATGGAGTGGCGCCCAGTCTATAGTTGTTCTTACCCTTGCACCCATAGTTAATGGGAGGGCATTGGCTGGTCCGCAACCCGGTTGCTACGGGACAGAGTTGCCATTACATACAAAAATTACGAAAGAGGATGGAATTATGGGAGATTTATTTTTTTACAACAAAAAACGCTATGAAAAACATACAACAGTTTGTGAAGGGGCAGTGCTCTGTCAAAGGAAGTGGAATGTATAGGCTACTGAGCCCGAGAGGACGCAAGAGTCTCTAGTCCTTAATCCTAGAAAACCAGTAGCTAAAAAAAACAAACAGAAAAACAGAAAACACATGAAATAATAATTGAAATATATGAATAACAGGCAGCCAAAGGAACACGCATGACAAAAGCACACATCAAACTAATTATAAGCAAAAAATGAAGTCTGATGCACACTAATCACAGCATGGCCAGCACGCACACACAGAGACACACACATAGACAGAGTCAGACACAAATAGACATACATTCACAGACAATCACAGCCCCAGCACAACCCCTTGGAAGATCATAATCAACGTCACGCCACTACTGCTAAATAACTGCAGCATCATTTGGATTAATTGAAAGATTATAAGGTAATGAATTAATGATTCAGTAGGTCTGGAAAATAGACATTAGAAAAAAGAGGACATTCTTGCATTAGTTACAATTCAAATCAGAGCAGAGGAGGATATTATTGATAATTCAGAATTTTTTGTTATATGGTAATGTTATGGGGGGGGGCGACACGCTGGCACAGTGAATAGTGCTGTGGCCTCACAGCAAGAAGATCCTGGGTTAAAGTGCCAGGTGGGGCGATTCGGAAAAATTATGTTTGGAGTTTTAATGTTGTCCCCGTGTTTGCGCGGGTTTTCTCTGGGTACTCTGGTTTCCTCAACTCAAACACAAGTGAAAAATGACATGTTCATAAAACACCTGTCTAAAAGTGGAAAAAAATGAAAATAAAATGCTGTGAGCGAGGCTCGAATGCCTCAGTTCAAGTACACAAACAAAAAGCCAGCACCTTTAGAAGTCGCGGAAGGCAGCACAGCAATAAACATAAGCAATAAGCAATAAAATAAATAATAAACAATTAAAAAGAGAAACTTAAAAAAAGACAAAAATAAAATATAAATTATGAGACAAAGACTTATGGGAAGGCAAATATAGAACGTGTTTGGAGCAAACAGAATATGACACGTCATGAACCAGAATATACTGTAGATATAAGGTAGTGACAAAGGGTACATAGACTTACTAAAGATGAATGTGTTTCACTAAAATTTTAGATCAGCCATTATTACTATCTATTTTAGGCAATACAGAAAGCTGAGTGAACAGCTGACTAGTTCAAACAGAGGTTGAATCATTTCTGGTAAGAATGTTTTAGTAAGCCATTTGGAACTGAATCAAATATGGAGGTAAAATCATTTAAAGAGTAGATTAGAAATTAGATCAGCATTCCGAATTGATTTATATGATCCCAGCTGCTCGGCTGATCACGTTAAGCTGGTCTTGCAACATATGCGGCATCTATGTTAGCTGTGTTAGCTGAGGCTAAATTGGTCATCTAAATTGTCTGTCTAACATTGTCAATTTTAATTTAAATACATTTTTACCAGCTGTCTGTTTGTAGACTTGATTCTTAGTACAGATTTCGATATGAGCTGTACTCACATCTCTCATCCTATAATCTAATCCAAAGACAGTAAAAACATGGAGTGAAAAATTACTGGTTATATTAAAATTGCAGAAATGTGTAAGTGAAATGTGTATGGACCAAGGTACCAACCACGTGTACTTATTTGAAATTGAGTCTAGGCGTCAAGAATCATGCTGGAAAATACTACATTAAGGTTAAATAAAAAGTATAATACTTTAGCTGTTAGGGGCCAGATACCACTGCTGGTACCAGGGGGTGTTGGAGGGCGCTCTGCTGTGGGCAGCAGCAGAAGATGGCAGCATCATATTTACTGACCTCACAGCACCAATTAGGTTCAAATCAAAAACTCAGTCTGATGTTATTTAAGCAGCCGAGAACCCAGACTTGCACCATTTGTTTCTCTTTTTCTACCCTCGGAGCATTCAGGGACGAGCGACAGTGCTACACAATTCATATTCTGTATTGAATTGTATCTGACCAGAATAGTGGTACAGGCTAATCATCTGGAGGTAATCTAAGGGACAGGTAGATCTGTGCGATTACTGCTATTTCCACGCCATTCTTCTATCTCTCTGTGTGTCTTTGTCTAAGTGCATCTACTTCGAACTGCACGCTGTTTGTGTTTTGTGTTCTTACATCTACTTTCATTACTTCATTACATGAATTACTTTCATAAATAATGACAAATGCTGGAGATAAAATGTTTGCTCAGTCATTTCCTATATAATAAACCCATGAATGAGTATAAATGAAAATTCTGATGATAAATTTAAAACCCATGATGGATGCGGAACAAATGCACCCTCTCTGAAAAGCTATAAGTTGAAACACTCTTCATTGGCCAAATAATACATTTCAAAGAGGTGTACA
>JAOUQV010000025.1:6239195-6252966 GCA_028565295.1 Aspidoras spilotus | reverse complement strand
TCCTGCAAGAAGAATGGCTTAAAATCCCTCTGACCACTGTGCAAGACTTGTATGTGTCATTCCCAAGATGAATTGGCGCTGTATTGGCCGCAAAAGGAGGCCCTACACCATACTAATAAATTATTGTGGTCTAAAATCAGGTGTTTCAGTTTAATTGTCTAACCCCTGTATATCATTTCTGTAAAGATGCTTTGTGACAATGTTCCATTATAAAACATACCATATAAATGAAACTGAATTGAATTAAATGTCTGCCACCTTTACTGGAATACAAACCCAACTCCAAAAATGTTGGGACATTTGCAAATCACTTAAACCAATATTTTATACACAGTATTACATAGAGCACATATCAGATGTTGAAAGTTACGCATTTTCTCAACATATTGCCTCATTTTGTACTTGATGGCAGCAACGCAAGCCAAAATAGACAGAACAGTGCAACGAAAGACTGGAAAAATAAGTGGTTCTATTTTAAAAAAGCATCTGCATGTAAAATCTGCATCTACATCACATGACTGGGTATACAAATAAAAGATATAGAGTGTCTCAGAAGCAAAGATGGGGACAGGTTTGCCAATCTCCTGCATCTGAAAATGATAGGTAACTTTCAGAAAAAATTGTAAATACTTTGAATATTTCTTCCTTTATAGTACATCAAAGGATGTAGGGCATCTTGGGAAATATCTGTTTAGAGACAAGTACAATTCCTTTCCTAGCCGTTGCTCTTTTTATTTCACAGACATTTACAGACTGGTGTTAAAAGAATAGGGGAACCGATACAAAGGTAAACATAGTCGTTTCTGAACTTCATATGGTGGACCCCCTTTCCCGGATTGTTTAATATGTATATAAACTCGTGTGAATATTACTTATCGTGGCATGAATAGTCATTGTTTACATTCACACAGCATCTAAATTGTGTATTTTTGGAATTTGGGTTGTAAAACCCACTGATTATGAAACATCTGTCTGATCAGACTGATGATTAGACATCAATATTTATAGGTTTCTAATTGCCATTGGTATTGACATTCACAATACAATAACAGCAATCTGCATTATTTCACTCCTGCCAATAAACACATGACTGGAAAAATCAAATGAATATAACCCAAGCCGAGGTAACGTCGACTTGACTGCGTGCATCTGTCTGATTGATTTGTATAAGATTAGCCTGTAGCTAAGTATAAATGCCTTCAGAGCTTACTGGCACTGATGAAAAATCTAGCTCCTACCTGTTAAGTAGCTATGTAATTTAATCAACTGACGGTGTATATGACTTAAATATGACCCTCAGATGGGGAAATAATATTTGTCGGGTTCCTCGGTAAGGCAGTTTTAATTGGTGGTTGCCATGCAACTGAATTTATACTCGCTGAAGAATTATTAGTGTGTCAGTGGACTAGGAGTTTGTGATAAGAGAGGATCTGCTTTGCATAAGAATAAATCAAATGCAGAGTTCTGTATTTATCAAAGTAGCCACACACACACACACACACACACACTCTGTAAGGCTTGATGAATGTATAAAGAAAAAGCCTCATTGCTTTGCTAGATATAAGTCACATTGCATCTTTTATTATGCAAATTGTATGTATACTGGTGAGTTATATGATGCCCGAAAAAATCTGACCTACCTACCATATGTTTGAAAACTCTAATAGGAAGCCAAGGTATTATTTGTGGCCTAATCAAGCAATAATATTAATTTTGGTAGCACATTTCAAACATGCATTCATATTATTGTTTGACCTGAAGACTTTGTGGAGAGACTTGCTGGTCAGCTTTCTGTCGTACCGCTATTTTGTATTTGTTTGTGTTGCATTTGTTACCTTTGGTAAATCGTTCCTAAGTCTGCATGACCCAGATTCAGTTCATGTCCTGATGGTGTCCTTTAATATTCTCTGATATAATTCAGAATTCACTGTTCCAAGTCGCCCTAGATCAGATGCAGCAAAACAGACCCAGCCAATCATACTACCACCACTATGTTTTACAGATGGGGTTGGCTTCTTATGCTGGAATATACTGTTGTCTTTTTTCCAAACATAACACTTTTTATTTAGACCAAAATGTTATATTTTGGTCTCATCTGTCCACAGAATTCATTCAATAGCCTTCTGGCTTGTCCACGTGATCTTTACAAAACTGCAGATGAGAGTGAGAGAGGCCTTTAGTTGCTTAGACATTACCTTTGGCCTTGACGACTATTACAAGCCATGCCCTTGGAGTGATCTCTGTTGGTCGACTACTCCTAGGGCAGATAAAAATCGCTTTGAATCGATTTGTACACAATCTGACTGTAGATTGGTTGAGTCCAAATTCTTTAGAGATGATTTTGTACCTTTTCCAACCTGATAAAAATCAGGTCCTCAGAAATCCACTTTGTACATGCCATGATACACGTCCAGAAATGTGTTGTGGAGCATAGAAGTTGATATAGTCCTGTTCTGTAAATGAAACAGGGTGGTCAACCCACTGATGATTGAAAACACTTGACTTTAATTTCACCTTCAAATTTATTTGCTAATCCAAGAGGTTCACATACTTTTGCCAATATGATATATTTCATCATTTTAATCAATAAATAAATGACCAAGTATATTGTTTTGTCTCATTTGTTTAACTAGGTTCTCTTTATCTACTCTTAGGGCATATTTATGCAGAAATATAGACAACTTTAACGGTTTACAATCTTTCTAGCACCATTCTAAATCCCACTGAATATGAATGGGGCTGGTTTTACAACTTCTGTAAGTTGGTCTATTTCTGAGCTATAAACGCAATATAAGGAAGGCTGGGCAAAGGGTGCCAAGAGACCTGTAATGTCAAATCACACCAGAATGTTCGGTTTCTTTGTTTAGTTCTTATCACTCTTTAAATAACATTCCATTTTACATTATAATGGGCCATTTAACATAATAGAGAGATAAAAGACACTCTACTTTCACCTAGTTCTTTTTTTACTCTTAATTTGTATGGCAGTGATGGGTTCCCTCTCCCAGTCCTATAAATATATATAAGATTAACCTAATAATAATAATAATAATACATAAAATTTATATAGCGCCTTTCAAGGTACCCAAGGACACTTTTACAAAACAGTTGTACAGTTTTACAACAATAAGCACATACAGTACAGTGAGGTAAAGAAAACTTGTTTAATTAAAGAGATGAGTTTTTATTTAGAGAGGAAGTGAAGAGACAGAGTGAAGAGAAGGTGGGAGAGAGTTCCACAGAGTGAGGGCAGCCACACTAAATGACCTGCCACCCAAGGAGGACAGCCTACGCCTAGGAATGGCCAGCAGACCAGCATCGGAGGACCTGAGTGTGTGCATGGGCTTGTAGGGGGTCAGCAGGTGAGAGAGGTAGACCGGAGCAAGTCCATGAAGTGCGTCGAAAGTGAGGAGTAGTATTTTTTAATGGATTCTCTTATGTGCAGGAAACCAGTGCAGTTGCTCTAGAACCAGGGTGATGTATCTCGTGTTTGCAAGTGGATGAGTATCCTAGCCGCAGCATTTTAAATAAGTTGTAACGGGCGTATTATCTTGTTAGGAAGACCTTAGAGCAGTGAGTTGCAATACTCCAGCCTAGAAGTAATAATTGCATGAACCAAAATCTCCGCTGTCTGAGGTGAAATCATGGGGCGGAGACGAGAAATGTTTTGGATGTAGAAGTAAGCAGATTATGTGATAGAGGGGATGTAGGGCTAAAAAGTTGGGAGAGTAAATGTAACACCAAGGTTTCAAGCAGTAGCAGCAGAAGGAACAGTGGTGTTCCCAATGTAAAGAATAGGGCAGGAGAAAGAGGACAGTGAAGCTTTAGTGCCAATGTATAGAAGTTTTATCTGTGTTTATTTGAGCGAAGTTTGCCTGTGATGTTGGAAAATTTCACCCAAGGAAGAGATGTATAGTATAAATAGCACTTTTCTAAGGACCGAGCCCTGAGGCAAACCCTGGAGTATGGATAATTTTTTTTAAACATGGCACCCCAGACAAAGTGTTGCCTGTCAGAGAGGTAGGATTTGAATCATGCTAGTGCCAGGCCGGAAAGACCAATTTTGGACAGTCTGGACAGAAGGATGTCATGATTTATTGTATCGAATGCGGCAGTAAGGTTGAGAAGTAGAAGAATAGAAATCAGCCCTTTGTCTGTAAACAAAAGGAGGTCATTGAGAACACAGAGCAGTGCAGTCTCTGTACTATAATATGGACGGAAACCGGATTGAAAATCTTCAAGCAGATGAAAATCAACATATTGGGTTAAGTCAAAGCAATTTAACAGAGAAAGAAAATCAGAAGCAGTTACAGACCCAGTGTCAATGGGGATATCAAGATCCCCAAGCACAATTATTGAGGGGGGAAATTGAGCTAATAACCGTCAGTACTTCACTGAGTTCAGATAAAAAATCGTGTACTAAACTTTTAGGTGGGCGGTATATTAGTAGTAGAGTAACTGGTCATGGGCAGGTAATTCTTAAAGCTAGACATTCAAATGAAGCATACAGAAAAGTTGATCACTGGACTACACAGAAAAGCCAGACCCCCATCCCGGCCAGACCCCCATCCCGGCCAGAGGTTCAAGGTGAGGTAAAGAGTTTAATTCCAGGAGTAATTGCTGCATTTAAATGAAAGAATTCACCAGGTTTCAGTCAGAAAACACAGATTGATGTGATGGTGGACAATGTAGTCTTGGAGAATTGTGGCTTTGTCTGTGAGAAAGCGGATGTTGAATAGTAATAGTACGTATTTGAGTTATGATGATTTGTTCCATACAACCTCTTCTATTTTCACAGACACATGATTTTGTTGAATTCCTGGTTGGAAAATTTCTGTGCGAATAATTCAATATTACTTTTTTTTTAAAATACGTTTACAAATAGTACTGGACATTCACTCAGTTAGAAACATGTTAAAATAGTCGATTATTCATGGAAATGACTCAAAATGGACACAATGATGTAAATGTACTGTGAAATTATTTACTGTATGAAAATTAGGAGCTTGTTCAAAGAAAAAGTTTCCCCTTCCTTTGCAAATGATGCTTTGTCAACAGGATGACACACTGTAACTTCTCATTGACACTGCTTCAGAATTTATGAGTGATAGTATTTTTTTTATTTCTTGCACTCTGAAGGACTGGAGTAAATGGAAATCAACCTCTTTTGCTGATGATTGCTGATCGAAGCTATCTCTAACCATATCACTGGTGTGTTATCTTGGATTATTAATTGAGACTGAGAGGCAGGCAGACGACTAGAGCAGCCATTGATTTCTGGATTGTTGCAGAGCTAGGAAACCTGAGCATTGCAGATATGTTGGCCAGGGGGAAATTATAATGGGGATGCTTTGTCTGGGAAAGCTGAGAACTGAGAGTCCACCTCTGCCAACACACACCCGCACACACATCGTTGTCTCAGTGATTTGTCCCCATTCTCCATAAAGAACTATTCTGATAAATATTAAAAAATAATTATCAGAGCTAATTATAAAGAAGTACCCACATTCTTGCTAATGGGTGCAGTATGAATCAGACCAAAATTATAAATAAAGCTCAGGGTAGCCTCAAACTCAAATATTTGTCAGGTGGACAAATGCCAACAGCTTTTTTATTTACCTTATCAAATTTGATCAAATTCGGTGCTGTATTTTTATTTTTTTACTTTGGTCAGCTCTCGCCTATTAGATGGTACCCGTAAGTGGGAGAGGTGAAAGCTAGTATGTGCTTCATCTGAGTCATCTGTCAACCACATGTTTTCAAAATGCTGCATCACAGTGCAGCTTCAATTCACAGATGACAGTGCTCTCCACCTTCTTTCACATACACATCGTTACAGATTGCCTATGATTGACAGCGAGAAAACAGGATGCCACTATCTCTCAATATCCCTTATAACCCAGAAACACGGCCATTTCTTTCTCTTGTCTCCTGGCTATACATAGGCGTGGCATTGTGGCATCATGAGCAAACTCATGATCTCCTGATTATAATTTTTTGTTTTTTTTTATTTTCACTGCTCTGCAATCTATTATAATACAGTATGTTTTACATGCGCCACCAGGATTTGCCACTGGGATTTATTTTTTTTCTGGGTGGTACAGTAGGAACTATGATAAACAATGTTTTTCTTAGGCCTGGAATCCAGCTGATTTAAAATTGTATTTTCATAGACAGCTGGCTGCATAGTAAATATGTACTACTACTTGAGAATTCCACTTGAGTGCATACCAGAGAATTCAGGTTGTGTACACCTTTTTGATTTATATGATGTGAAAAATAAATTGTGACCTGGTCAGGGTCATGGGAAAGCCGGTACCTAGCCGGCAGCACCACAGGGCATATGCCATTCGGCACTCACAAATACTAAAGAGACTGCAATTATCCAAACGCCGATCTTGGAGAGAGAAAACCACACACAAACATGCAGGGTCCATACAGAAAGGACCCAAGATGCATCACATGGGAATTGAATTCAAAACCTTCCTGCTGTGACATGTCAGCCAGTGGTAATTATGGGAAATGGAGTTTGAGCAGCACCTGCAGCACCAGGCTTCTCATAGCACATTCAACAGGAAGCTGTGTACTGGTAACCTTCTTGAACCTTTCAATCCAGCTCCTCCAAGGCATCTCAGTTGGGACTGCCTGCTTCTTTTTTCAGAGGTTTAAAGATCAATTCAATAATTACTGAGATTCTGAAAAGTGGGGCAAGTTGTTCCAAAAATTTTGGGTTTTCAGGGCACACCGGTTTAAAGATTCGGAGCTGTATATTATCTGTAGTGTATGATGCACTGTAAGAACAGCCAACTCATGTTTTACTCATTCTCTGGCAGCTTTTTCTGTGGAGAAAGCACCAGCTCTCCTAACTTGGCATTCTGGACTGTTTTCTTTAACTTGTCCTTTGACAATATTAAAAATTTCATTCTTTGTTCAATCCCATCTTCAAGTTATGAATTGTATGAACACTCTCTAGTATCTCTAGTATCTTTAGTATTTTCCTAAGAAGTGATTTCTAAGTAAAAAGTGAATAAACAGTTCTGCCTGGTACTTTGATCGGTACCCACTATAGGTAAGTATATTACTTAAGGAGTTTAAACGGTTTGCTATTCAAGAAATCACTTCAAATTTCTGCTCTTGCATGACTGCTAGAAGCTCAACTGTGGCAGTAAAGAAAATTATTGTTTACCTTTTACAATACATTACGAAAGACAATCTCAGTGATGCATGCGTGAAAACACTCAGTCTGTTTAGTGGCAGCGGTAGTCCTAGTGTAAGCTGTTTATATAGAAATAATAGTGTATTATTATTATTATTATTATTAGAATAATGCATTAATCTAAATCGATGTTAGAATGATATTTTGAACTCTATGACATCAGTCCAAGCTAAAGTGACAATTCTGTGAGAAACTACTCGTGACCTGTTGTTGATAATCCATCTTTCACAAATGTTCCTGGCTAGGTAAAACATTTTCAAATATGTATTTTTATATCTTTATCTTGATTGCATTCTGCGTTTACCATTCTATTAGGTCATTTAAAGTTGTACTGGAGCTGTGAATCGGTGTTCTTGGTGGTAATGGCTAAAGCGTCGCTATTATCCAGGTGTTGGATGAGCCTGTACAATATGGGCCCTACATTTTAGGCGAGTGCGGATGAACTGATGGCGAAGGCAATACCATTACAAATTTTGAGCCCCAGATCTTGATTGCTTCTGCTGTTCGTAAATGGTGCCACCTGTTAACTGCTCCACATGCCTATGTTTATAAGGGGAGCGGAGGTGTGCCAAACTGCTGTGCTATGCTGCTTAAGTGGCCGAGAGCTAATGTCGGCGATGTTATAAATGTATGCACCCATAAGTGTTAATTTATTTCATATTATGACCAGGGTTTATTTCTCATCTGGGTTAAAATGTTTTTTTGTAAAGCTGCTTTTGGACAATGCCCATTGTAGAAGTTATATATAGAAGTTATTCTAATCAAGATAACACAAATATACAAATTTTATTTAATACTTTTCTATTTTTCAATCCTTTGTATTTCCTTACTACTATCTTCAGCTCTTTGACAGATGTGAATCTTTATCCTTGTAGGTCTTCTTTTAGGGAACCAAACAGCAGGTATTCCAATGAGCCAAGATTAGAGCACTATATAGAGAGGATACTTTTACACCTCAATAGTACATTTCTGGACAGCGTGGACAGCCATTTTTCAGATGGCGCATTATCAACACTAACTTTCACCTTGTTTAGACTAATTTATGCCCAAAGGCATCACTTTGTGCTCTTGCACAAATGTTTTAAACCCAAGTCTGTCATAAATTATTGCATAGGCAGAGCCATGGATGATTCAGAGTCACTTGTTTATACAATGAAATCAGTTCACACTTATGGTTTATTTTTTGTAAATGTAGTCAGGTGTCCTTCTTCATAGCTGATACTTCTACGACCCTACTTGAAATTAATGGTTCATTCATACCTAATTCATACCTTGTTTATCTGTTCACTTTCAATTCACCTTGTTCACTTGTTCATTCATACCATAGCATTATTAACACTAACTTTCACCTTGTTTAGAGTATCAGACTAATTTATGCCCAAAGGCATCACTTTGTGCTCTTGCAAAAATGTTTCAAACCCAAGTCTGTTATAAATTATTGCATAGGCAGAGCCATGGATGATTAAACAATTGTTTGCGACAAGATTCAGAGTCACTTGTTTATACGATGAAAAATACCTTCACCATCAGTTCATCCGCACTCGCCTAAAATGTAGGGACCATATTGTACAGGCTCATCCAACACCTGGATAATAGCGACGCTTCAGCCATTACCACCAAGAACACCGATTCACAGCTCCAGTACAACTAGGACAACAAACTGCACAAGTGCAAATGAACTGACATAATACATTTTCTGCTGTATAGCAGTGACTGGGGAGACTGACTCCTTACGGAAACCTAGTAAGCTGAGAGGCCAACAGACGCTTTAATGTAATTTACCCTTGTATAATGTAGTGAACTTTAAAAAGAATGGCCTGTGCAATTTTTTTATTTTCTATTTCTTTTTCTAGTTCATTTTTAATTTTCATGCGTCTCTGTCTTTATTGTTAAGTAAAGCAATGTGTCTTTCTTGTGCCTACAGTTTATTGAACAATATTTAACCTTGACCTTGAGCTCCGAGAATTGTTTGCTGTTTGCATGGATAGTTAATGATAGCAGCTTCTTTTTTTTTTCTCTGGCGTCACTCTCGGAATAAAGATCACTTGAATTACCAGTTAATTGTGACTAATGTTCTATTATAGCTGTTCAATGTATGCTTTTTTTTCTCCCATGGTAAAGAAGGCTGACCTTATATTTGTATTTGTAATAGGTGGTGAGAAATCGTCTGTAGATCAGGTTGTGCTTTGTGTACCTACTTTGAGATTAGAGCACATTTGCGCTTACATTTTTGGAATGTTGAAGAGATAACACTTAATGACCTGCCTGATTGCTATCACTGTGGTTAATGTAAACACACAAAACCGATTATGGATAATGAATGCAGTGTCAAGAGGTGAACGGAAGCAAATAAGGTGCCAAATGATACATTTGGCAATGAGAAGGAGGGAAGTGTTTTGAGTACAAAGTTTTTAGACTACTTAGAGTACAGCATCAGTCTATAACGCATATCGATCTGCAGAAACGATGCCATTTCAAGCGTTTTTATTAAGATATTTCTTTATTAAAGACTTGAGAGTGTTTATATAGCTGTAAGTATTCTAAGAATAATAATAATAATAATATTATTGATGATTAATGATAATTAAAACCTTGCAGGTGGTACATAACAACACACTGATGGTTACGTCACAAGCAGCTCTTATATACTGTGTTGATATGTCTACTGAACACTGAAGAATGCAGCATTTATCAGCTAAGGTGTGGTAGTGTGGTGCCAGTGTTTCTGCAACATTTACACTTATGGGCTGTTCCCATACCACAATATGATGAATGTTCCAATAGTGGACGAACCATTAACAAACATACAGCTAATGGACACACAGCAGCCGGACACATGTGGTTAATAGGCAAACAGGTGGTGCTTAAACAATAAAAATAGGTATAAGAAGTAAAAGAAAACGAAGAAGAAGAAGAATATTATGTATAAGAATGAATATACATTATTTTGGTTATAACACTTTGCATTGGAGGAAGACCTGAAGCCACTAGAATTGTCAGCTATCCAAGGATATACACGAAATTTTCGCACAGTGCCTCAAACTTAGTACCTTTACAAATATTTGTTGGCCAATAATGGAATAAAATAATATTATAATTGGTATAGATGTCAGTTAGATTGTTCAGAGACGGCAGAGTGGTGCAGTGGCTAGTGCTATAGGACACACCAAGAAGGACCCCGGTTCGATCTCTAGTTGTGACAACCCGGAAATTTCTGTGTGGAGTTTGTATGCTCTTCCTGTGCTTTCTCCAGCTGTTCCGGTCTCCTCCAGCATTTCAAAGACATGCATGCTAAAAGGTTTAATGGTGTCTCTAGAGTGGCCCTGTGACTGTGTGTATGTCAGTGCCCTATGATGGGGTGGCACCCTGTCTAGGGTTGTTCCTGCCCTTGTGCCCCGTGGGCACCAGCTAGCCCATGACCCTGTGTCAATTAAGTAATGATTGAAGGAATGAATGAGTTTAAAAATATGAACATTTCTAGAAAGACCTTACTTAACCTGAGTTAGTAAAATTAACCTCAGTAACAAATTAATTAAAATTATTTTATTAATTTTTCCCTGTGTATTAAAATGATTAAAATTGGGATGTTGTGCTAATGTAATAATAACAATAATAATTGTAATAATAATAACCTCCTAGGGTATATTTTCTCTGCATTTGACCCATCTGGAGGCTGCAATTAACACACACAGATGTGTGGATAAGTGTTCTACCCTCCTATTGAAGTATGGAGAAATTGTCTTAATCAGTGGCACAGCGGTGTATGTAACTTGCCCAGAGCAGGGGTGAAACTGGCGATTTTTTGGTTCTCTACCCTGATCCTTCTGACCTTTAGGCTGTGGCTGCTTTACATAGTAGTACCTTGGGGTGTTTTCTGACTAACATATGTAATTGGTCTCTGGTTAAACAGTGGTGTTTTTGCTAACGGCATGAAGGCACAGTGGGTAGTGCTGCTTCATCACAGCATGAAGAACCTGGGTTCAATTTCTATTTTTGCAGGTTTGCATTTTCTCACCATGTTTGTTTGTGTTGAGCCTTTTGTGCAGTATATTGCCGAAAGTATACGCTCATCAGTGTTGACTCACATGTTTAGCTGCTCACATATTGCGCACTGTTCTAGAGCTAATCTGAAGGCCACATGAATTTTGGGGGTCTGTAATGATTGACTCTGAAGAAACTTAGCGACCTCTTCGCACTATGCGCATCAGCTTCTGCTGAGCCAGCTTTGTATATTTACATGGCCTACCACTTAATGGCTGGGTTGCTGTCATTCCCAAACACTTCAATTTTCTGAAAACCATAAGAATTCTGGTAAGATTTCAAAATGGTCGACTTCCTGTAGTGAAAATCACACATTCGACTGGTCAAAAAGAGGAAACATTATGTGGTAATTCAAGAATAGGAGTGTTTTTCGGTCATTTATAAATGACCAAAGAACTCCTACTATCGATTTAGACAAAACTTCCTGACACCCTTCAGGACATGATCCGTTACTTATATAGTTTTGTCTGAAAAGATCACACAGAGGTTAATTGCAGCTAACTGAGCCATTA
This sequence comes from Aspidoras spilotus, assembly GCA_028565295.1. NCBI lineage: Eukaryota > Metazoa > Chordata > Actinopteri > Siluriformes > Callichthyidae > Aspidoras > Aspidoras spilotus. The sequence continues at coordinate 6,241,197 of JAOUQV010000025.1, read as the reverse complement.
TTCTTTGGCGTGTCTAATAAATCAGCTGACATTCAAACTAATCCATGGCTCCTTCCACCATTCTCATTTTAGAAAGACCCGTTCTAATAAACTTGCAGAAAATCAGATGCTCCGTGTCAATGCTTTATTCAGAGTGACTATCCTACTTTTGTAACAAAGATTTAAAAGGTTCTAGGGGTTACACAAACATAAAGGCATAGTTCGTTAATGTATATCCCCAGACGGGCCGCAATTAAACATTAAAAAAATGAGTCTAAGCCCATGCATAATTTATGCTAATGTAGCTGGAGAAAAATGAGTGTGCAGTCAGGCGGGTGACCCCATGGCAGGTCACGTGCACTGTTGACTTCAGTTCTACTGATTAGGCAATAGTGGTTTTATTCCAGTAGATGACAGAATTCCTTGGGGGTCAGGCACTAGCCTTGCCTGTATTACCTTTTCCATTGGCTTCTCACTTACAGTATACTGGGGTGTAAAATCGACTACTATAAAATGTTTTATTTTTGAGGGATTGCCTTATTACTGATAGCATAGATGTTGGGAGACAAACCATGGTACAAACCAATTTTTTTATGCAAGAACTTGTGGTTTCCTACCTGGCTATTGTCTCGAGAATGTCCCTTTCTCCCACTCCCTGTCTCTGACACACACACTGCTGCCACTGGCCCTGGACTCTTACCCATTTTGCAAATGTCTTTTCCACTTTCAATTGGAATGTGGTCTATCAAATGTTAAAAGATCTTATGTTTCTATAATCTAGCTAGTCCTTTATATCTCACAGTGACTAATTCTCATTCCGTGACCGACCGTGGTTAAATGTTAAATTCTAAACACTCGATCACAGACTCTTTTCAGGTTGTTAATCTGATATAGGACAAATGAGGATGGGATTCCCCTCTGAGTCTTGTTCCTCTCGAGGTTTTTTCCTCTTATCATCTCAAGGAGTTTTTCCTTGCCACTATTCAAATAAAGCATCCATGTACAAACCCAATTCGAAAAAGTTTGGGACAGAGGACAAACTGTACATAAAAATGGAATGCAATAATTTACAAATGTCAAAAGCTGATATTGTATTCACAATAGAACATAGACAAGATATTAAATGTCGAAAGCGAGACATTTTGAAATTCCATGCCAAATACTGACTCATTTGAAATTTTTGACAGCAACACATTTTTAAAAAGTTGGGATGTGGCAAAAAGAGGCTGTAAAATTTAAAAGTACAAACAATTGCAACTCATTAGGTCAATTGGCAATAGATGAATAACATGACTGATTATCTTGGAGTGGCAACGGTTCTCAGAAGTAAAGACGGAAAGAGGATCTTTCTCCTAATTCTATCTCGACAAATAGTGAAGTGATATCACAAAGGAGTTCGAAAGTGTACAATTGTAAAAGAGTTTCAACATATCATCATAATATCATCAAAAGATTCCGAGAATATGAAAGAATCTCTGTACAAAAGGGTGTGATCTTCGGGCCCTTAGACTGCGCTGCATTACATACAGGCATGCTTCTGTATTGAAAATCAATACTGAAAGGTATATCCAGGGTCTAGAGCAACATATGTTCCCATCCAGACGATGTCTCTTCATCTTGCATTTTTAAACATGACATTGCCAAACCACATTTTCTGCATAAATGATACATTTTCTCAGTTTAGACATTTGATGTGTCATCTATGTTCTATTGTGAATAAAATATGGAATTTTGAAACTTCCACATTATTGCATTCTGTTTTTATTTACAATTTGTTCTTTGTCCCAATTTTTTTTTAATCGGCTTTGTATTTTAAATTCACAATATTCCTGAGTTTATATTTAGTAAAAATACATATTGTGATGTTCAGGGGAATTTTTGACCATTTTTCCAGAAGCTCATTTGTGAGGTTGAGTGCATGATGTGCAGTCATGTTGAAACAGGAAGTGGCTCTCCTCAAACTGTTTCCACAAAGTTGGGAATATGGAAATTGTCCAACATATCCTGATATGCTGAAGCATTT